>JAAIXJ010000340.1:0-97822 GCA_013403705.1 Heliconius hermathena | reverse complement strand
CACGAAACACGTGTTCAATAAAATATTTTTAACAGTCTGAATTTAAATTTTTATAAAAATCGGTGGCAATTTAAAGATTTTTCCATATAAACTTTCAACCCCTTATTTGAACCCTTAGGGGGTGAATTCTTAAAAACCATGAAACACGTGTTCAATGAAATATTTTTAAGAGTCTGAATTTCAAATTTTATAAAAATCGGTACAGATTAAAAAAAATTTCCATACAAACTTTCAACCCCTTTTTCATCTCTTTAGGGTTAAAATTTTTCAAATTCCCTTCTTAGTGGATGTCCAGAATATGAAAATAAACATCTGCCCAAATTTCACGTTTCTACGCACAGCGGTTACGGCTCTGCGTGCGTCTTACCTCAGTCAGTCAACACAAGTCCTTTTATATATATAGATAGTTTATAAATAGCGACTCGCACACGGCTCGCTTGAACTACACAATGATTTATTTACTAATGTGAATTACTTTCGTCTTCTGATAACATTATAAAAGAGCCGAAATCTATATCCCAATAATAACTCTAAAAACTCAATTTTTTAGCTAATTTAATAAAACAATTGTTTTGTAGCAGTTTCGTCGATCAAAATATTTTATATTGATATAAATGTTTTATTCATTATCTGAATGAAATAAAACAAACACTGTATGTTAAGGGAAGTTTGCCAAAATACAATAGAGAAAACTGTATTTAAATCGGTCAAGCCTTTTTTGAGATTAACGTGCACCAACGCATAAACAAACAGTTACACAGACACACAGACAAAAATTTCAAACATTATTGTTTTAGGGTCTACTCTACTTATATAAGAGTAGGTAAGAGTTTTTTTAAAAAAAATTTAAAGTGTTATTCCACACTTAGGAAAATTTAATTTTTTTTATACGTTTTCTAAATAAGTAACTTATAAGAGCTTAGACAGTAACAAGAAAATAAAGTTTAATCAGTTTTAAATATGTTAATTAAATATCCTATTTCTGGTGTCAGTCGCGCTTGATCACCGATACGTATAAACATTACATAATAATAATTATACTCGTACTATATTATACAATAACATATCAGTTTAAGGTATGTGAATTGTACAAGAGATACAACTTCCCTTTCATATTTATTAATCGAGTTCCGTTTTAAGTATTATATTTTTGTGTGCTAATTATTATCAATTTATAATATCCCGCATATAGTAGGGTAGGCAATAGGAACTTAGTGTCAAGTCACTCCGTTCCCCTCTTTTCGAGACATTGCACATTATGTGCTGGAACTCAACGCTTCGCTTTGTTTTGTTACCAGAGCGAGGAAAAAAAATGGATGAATGGGGTGATGTTCTGGTACTTTGATAATTTTACACCATACAAAGGTTCCGGAATTTCGGAAAATCCCCTCTACTCCCCAAATTTGAGATTCGCCCAGGAAAAGAGTGAAGAACAGAATGATGTTTTTACGAAACATTGAATATTAAGTGTTTTATAATACTAATGACAGAAAACGGAAATGATTCTTTACTCCAAGTGAGGGTCGAACCGAAAACCATCGCTTTTACACCAGACCAGATACTGTCCTACGATGGCTTCAAGCCGGAAGATATATAAAGATAAATTCAATAAATAGTATACGAAATTTAATTAGATTATTTCTTGATAGTTTCTGTTTCTGCTTCACGCTGTATCCCGCATGTATCAGAGCCTAGTTAAGACAGTCCGGTTCCCACTTTCCGGCGTAAACTGGACGCATTGCGTGTTGAGTGGCGGAACTTAACGCCGCGGTTTTATAATTTCATGAATATATCATGATTTTTTTAATAGTTATTAATATCGATTTGATTCCAAGTAATAAATTATAGTAAAAGCGTTGTCGTGTTAGCAATGCCTTCCGGGCGCGTGCATTCTGCATTTTTGTTTCTTATTAACATGTGAAATATGGGTAATTAGTAGTAGTAGAGCGCATTTGTACTTTTTATTAAAGAAATTTTCTAAATTATTATTTAAAAGTACTTTCAAATAGAAAGTAAGTAGGTTAATTAGTAACTTTAGTGTATATTCTAATTCTGAAAACTAAAGTAAATATTTTCTTTCATATTGATGAGATTTTTTTAAATATAAATATACAAATTTTAAACAAGTACAGTATGAGCTTAAGTTGTACTGTTACTGTTACACAAAATAGTAAAGTAGAATTGAAAAAAAAATCTTCAATATATATCATTAATTTAAGTAAACTTTAAGAATTTAAAAAAGCATATAAAGCTTATCCTTAAATCTTGTTATTGCAATTACAAGTAATAAAATTATAAAAAAAAATCATACCTTAAAAACAATCACTTCTCCACTAAAATCCACAGAATCACTTTGTCAAAATGTCAAATATCAAACAAATAAAAAAAATCCATGAATAAAAAATAATTCAAAATTCAGTTGACTGAATCACATTTTCAAACCAAAAATGGTTCATCATCACTCAATATATATTTTATTTCGAAAAAAAAAATCAGTTTAGTCAATACAAGTGATGTTTAAGGCGGTTGAAGCAACACTGTAAGAGCCCGCAGCGAGTCGTTCCAAGTTACCACCACTCCAGGGCCGCACTCCGCGAGTTATGCAGTATATCTTGTATGTTACTTAATATTGAAAATTTCTCTATATAGCTTTTATGATTATTTATTATTTTAATTATGATTCATAGGCAAATATTTATTAAGTGAACTTCACGCTGTATCAGCAGAGTGGGCAGAGGGTACCTAATGTTAATACACTCCGTTCCCCAGTTTTCGTCGAAATTCGAGGCATTAGGTATTGAGTGGCGGAATACTTCAAAGGGCCATGAATGTTTGAGGCTGTCGAGGCGCAAGAGCACAAGAGTGGGTGTGTTGTGTGTTTGATCCCTAATCCGAGGAACGAATTATTAAAAATTAAATCAAATTAAATCAGCTTCACGCTGTATCCCGCACACAGCAGGGTAGGCAGAGGGAACCTAGTGTTAAGACACTCCGTTCCCCACTTTCTGCCGAATTCTGGAGGGATTGCGTATTGAGTGGCAAAACTCAACGCCGCGTTTAACCTCGACACAAAAACGAAGAAATGGAAATATAAATTTAAGTAAATATTTCATCTCCTCGATCGAACCCACAACCAGTCGATTTTGCAGTCACACCTCGTGCCGCTGCGCCACGACCGGCCTCTATTAACGAATTATTATTTATTAATATTTTAATTTATTCTCTGGCATCAAGGCAAAAGCTCGGCGTTGAGTTCCGCCTCGCAACGCAACACGCAATTTCTCAAAAAATTCGGCGGAAAATGAGGAACGGAGTATTTCAACACGAGGTTTCCTCTACCTTCTCTGCTGTGTGCGGGATACAACGTGAAGGTGATTAAATTAATATAATTTTTTGATTTAATTACCTTATAAAAAGCGTAATAAACATAGGACATGTTTATTACACTTTTGTTGTCTTTCGCTGATTTAAACATTAAAAAATCGAATTAATTACATTCATAGTTTGTTAACAAATAGTAGTAGTAGTTTCCAAATAAATAATCGTCTGTTTCCAGGATGGGTTGATTTAACAGTACCATTAGTCGATTATGTTGAGCAATTATTGCTTAAAATCATGTTAAAAAATTATATACTATTAAATGAAGTTGTAGTGTATTTAGTATTCGTGTTTATATTTATGCATTGTTGACATTGAACTTCAGTTCCAGTAGATCCAAGCTGGCGTGCGGCCAGTGACAGCATCCCCGACTTGCACATATTGTTATAGTTACAACTTTTTTATTATATGTAGTTATTATATTGTAGAGACGACGTCGATATAGTGTCGTAGCATCTGACTGTTAATGTGACTGTTGTCAGTTTCATTTGGAATCGGGGGAAATAATTATTTTAATTTTTCGCTCTATCTCGATAATTAAACACGCAATATCTTTATTAATAACGGAGTATCCTTACATTAGGTTCCCTCTGCCTACCGGGCTTTATGTAGGGATACAGCGTGAAGTCAAAAAACTATAAAATTCTTCGTAACGACTTTTTGATTGAAAAAAATACACAAGTCATGCCATGGATTATACTTTTAAAAGGAAAATAATCTATTTACAACTTTTTAGTAACGCAGCCCGACTCTGTCTAATAGAGGTTAATATTCCCGAGCAGGTACCTTTTTTTATGATATACTAAAGTTTACACTTCCTCTCCTGCGGGATGTGGGTACACATTGATTTAACGTTTTTTATGATGTTTCAAATAATTTATATAATTTTAATTGACTTTATCTGACAGTTTCCTTTTCTAAGACGCCGTGTCTCTTGTGAGTGAGTTTAGAAATGATAATGTGATGATAATGATTGCATATTGATTGGCGGAACCCAACGCCGCATTTGAATTTTAAATACGATTGTACTATAAATTAAAGTCATTTAACTACAACATCTTAATTGAGTGGCTAAGCACACTTAACTTTTTTTTATAGAAAAGGCAAGGCAAACGAGAGTTCCGGTTACCTGATGGTAAGTGACTACCGCCGCCGACGACCCCGTGCAACACCAGAGGAGCTACAGGCGCGTTGCCGGCTGACAAGGTGGAGATAGACGCACTTGACGCGCTTGACTATGAGGAAACGGATAAGGTTTATTGTATAACATTAACTATTCAAATTATGATTAAAGTCCTAAGACTGTTGCTGCCCTTAAGTTAAGAGCGAGACTAAACAAATATTTGTATGATTTGGGAAATCAAACAATTTTTATTTTACTTATTTAGAAATAAGTAAAATAAAAATTGTTTTGCCTAAGTGTGGAATAACACTTTCAAAAGCTTTAAAAATATATATTTTATTTTTATTTTACAAGTGCTTAACAGTTTTTTAGTAAAGTATCTATTTTTACCATCCGGTGAAATGTACCGTGGTGGATTGACAGCTCGCTGCTGGCTACGAGACTTGTCCTTTTAAGGTACACTTGGATATAGTCGTGAACGAAACATATAGAAAATAAATAAATATTCAGTTTCACGCCTCTTATGGTAGGTAGAGATTACCTAATGTTAAAACATTTTTTCTTATTTTTCCAAATTTCGAGATGTTGAGGGGCGGAACTTAGTGCCGCATTTTGCCTTAAAACATGAAAATGAAAATAATTCAAACATAAAAAAATATATATGAAAATAATTGTCTGAATTGCTAAGTAGGTAATTAGTTAGGTATTTATGAGATTGACGACAGTGGACGAGGCGATAGAAATATGTAAAGACTGTAGCGTTTGGTATATTTATATAAAACAGGTACCTAATATTAAAAAATAAAGAAATTAAATTTTAATTGAGGCCAGTCATGGCACAGGGCCACAAATGTGTGACTGTAAATCGACTGATTGTGGGTTCGATCCTCACTCGAGGAGAAGAAATATTTACTTAAATTTATATTTCCATTTCTTCGCTCTGGTGTCGAAGCAAAGCGCGGCGTTAAGTTCTGCCATTCAACACGCGATACCTTCAGAATTAGCCAGAAAGTGGGGAACGGAGTGTCTTAACACTAGGTTCCCTCTGCCTACCCTGCTGTGTGCATCTTTTTTCAATTCTAAAAAATCTATATCGAAATAAAAAAGAACTAAAAAACTAATTTCGCTTAAAAATAAATGAATAAAAAAATCTTTTTTGTCTTATTTATTGTCATCTGACCAGTACTCCTCCCTCAAAGTAGGCAACACATTGTGCGTCCGGCTTTCTTCCGCGCCCACCTTACGTAACACTGTGGACTGTATGTATATTAAACATATATTTTTATATATTATTATTTCTTGTTTCTTTTAAACTCACGCTGTATTCCACATATAGCAGGGTAAGCAGAGGTAACGTAGTGTTAAGACACTGTTCCTCACTATTCAATCCTCCGAGTAGGAATCGAGCCCACAACCGTTGCAATTACAGTCACGACGGCCTGTTACTTCTTTCCTTAAATTTCTGCTAACATTTCGTGATTTTTATAAATATTATTTAATTTTTATCTCCTTATTTTTTATTTGAATCAACGTACATACGTACGTAATTGGTCACGTATGAAGTAAAATACGTATCAAGGACATCATGGCATTTAGACTGCGTCTGACTGTAAACGTGACGATTCTGCGTTCGATTCCCACTGGGTAGAAAGAGTTATTTTCATTTCACCTCTCTGGAAGGCAAAGCCCGAAGTTGAGTTCCACCACTCAACACACAAACAGTTGAAAATTGGACGGTGCGTAGGGAACATAGTGTTTTAGCACTAGGTTCCCCTGCCTACCCTTCAATATCCATGGTAGAGTGAGTGAAAATAAAAAAATACACAATACGTATATAACATTACCTCTTATTATAAAGAGATCTGTGAAAGTCGCTACCTTCATAAAATATTCTACAAAACTACGATTTTACAAAGTTCTTACAATATTTCCTAAGACTTGTTTGTTGGATTCGTTAGCACATTAGCATAATATATTGGTTATTAGTACCTAATTCCGTCGCGTTTGGAGAAAGCATTTCGTAACTGATTTTACTTTCTTCTAAAAATGTATACATAGTAGGTTTAAGATTGAATGTTCGGGTGTATCAAATTTCTTATTTTTTAGCTTAATTGTAAGTTATACCTATGTATATCTTGTATCGAGAAAAAGGTAGTCGTAGGTTCAATGTCAACGTCAAGAAAACTGATGGAGAATGTAGTGTCTTCAAGCTAGGGTCTCCGATGTATTCGAGTTTCTAGGGAAGGAACCTGGGAACCTAGTGCTAAGACACTCCCATCTCCTTAAGACTCTTCCGTTCCCCACTTTCTGCCGAATTCTGGAGGCCTGCGTGTTGAGTGGCGCAACTCAACGCCATAATGAAAATATTAAATCTTTCATTTCGTCGAGTGAGAATCGAACCCACAACCTGCTGCATTTAAAGTCGCATGTTGTGCCCCTGCGCTGCGGCTGATCTCGTCATCATCATGAAATTTATCACTTAATTAAATGCAATTGGAATTGGGAAAACTACGAACGAATAATTTTAACATTTATTTATTTCTGCCTATCTTGCTATAGGTACATAGATACATATGTATGTACATATACTTATACCGTTGTGGGAGACTTGTATAGGTTTAAAACAGAATGGCTGTTATAAACAGATTCTACCTTATCGATATTCATACAGAGACTTATAGTTGAAAATTATATTTAAAATATATTTTTATTCAACGTAAAGTAAAAAATAAAAAAACATTTATGTATGTACAGCTTTTGTTATCTTTCATTCAATGGTCTTACTTAGAATTAGTGTTTTGTAATATAATAGAAGAAGGTAAAATAGATATAAATGTAAGGAAGGAAAATGTTGATATAAATAGGAAATATAATATATAAATAAACTTAATGTTTCCCTTCTTTCCACTTTCCCCTTAACTTGCAAGCGTCGCGCCGCGCGTTGTCTCATTACCACAGCGGAGAAATGAAAATAATTCATTATCTTGGGTTTGAAACCAATTTACAAGCATCGCGTTTAGTTCTACTAATGTAATATTTCAAGAATTATTTATAAAGAACACTCATATAAAAAAATTTAACTCACGCTTGGCCAAATAAAAGTACACGCATTTTATGTTATAGTATAGTCAGATAGCCGCCGGCAAAGAAAGTCACTTTGCCACCTGCTTCTGCCTCGCGATCACTTCTCAAAGGAATTTCTTACGTCACGACTAAGAGCAGGTATCTATATAATATAATACTCTCTTGCGTTACCGAGTGACTGACAGACAACGTAGAAACTAAGCTAATGGACTTAAAATTGTTGAAAATTGACATTTAGACAGGTTAGGGAGTGTAGGGAAGAATTAAGGAAGTATATCTTTTTTTAACGGTTTTTTACGGGAACGGAAAAAAAACTAGCCTACCGCCTACTTCGCGAAACTACGCGGCTTAGAACCCTGTAATCTACCTTAAAGGTTCCTTAAGGAATGAAACCGAAAAAGAGATTTCCAGCTATTTCAGGCGGAACAGGAAATAAAATCGTTATTTCCCGTTCCCGTTGAAATTTCTTTTCAGTTTTTTTTTTCGAATTTTACCTATTACAGACGAAATTGCGGGCTACAGCTTGTATGTACATATTATATGTAATGTGATACGCCTGTTAATTAAATATCGTTACGCTTTAACATGTGTACTGAGATATTTATTAGTATAAAAAGAGAGTGTATTTTTATGGGTATAATTAAAATGTTGTAATCAAATTTACGATTTTGCGGAAGACTAAAATGCTTGTTACGTTGGCGGTTAAAGAATATAGAAAATGCTTTTATTTATTAACTTCTGGCTGTTAATTGTTAAGACTGTTGACAGTAGCGGTACTCAAGTCGTGTTTTGTCTTTTTACCAGAGCTAAGAAAAGAAAATAACTCATTAATCTGAGTAGGAGTTAAGAACCCACAACCATCGCGTACTGTTGAATCATGACGACCTCAAGAGAGAGAAAGGCTATTTTAATTAAAAAACTGATATCATACTACGTCAGTTAAACTGGCTTTGATATTCTTGTTTATTTTCTTATTTCAAATGTTTCGGCTATTTTTTGTCTCTTATAAACATGTAAATATTAATTTGTTGTAGTACATCATCTACCTGCCCTATAGGTAATACCTATCTATTTGGACGAGCGTAAGTGTAATGTCTGCTCGTTGCAATTATAAATAAGATCATTTAATAGCCTCAATGTTCCTTTATTATTCAAATAATTCATATTTGTAGGGTACTCTTAGGAAGGTATGTTTGGAAATCTAGGCTCGATTACAATGAAACAACATGGAAGTGTCCCAATGGGAACGTGGTGTCTTAACACTGGGTTTCCTTCTACCTATGTGCGGGATACAGTGAGAAACTAAAAAAAAGTACACTAGATTTACCTGTACCTTGTCTATCAGTCGCTCAATAACGGAAGAGTTTTGTATAAATATAGATAAAAAATAGAAGATTCCCTCCGTCTTTTCATCATCATCTCTAAGTCTATATATGTAAAAAAGGTAAAGTATTTCATACAATAAGTAAACACATACAATACACACATAGACATAAGACATTAAGATTCAAAAAGAAGCCACATACGGCCTCCTCCGAGCCTACTTCAATAGGCAGTAAAAATAAAAGTGAAATGCCGAATCTCTGTAAAGCGTTGCGCAACTTGGAACTTAGAAATAGCCCCTTTGTGGTGAGTGTTGGTAATAATGGTATGAAGGAATGCCGTTTTGGACAGTTACTTTGAGTTATGTTTCTACTTTACGTTTCGGGTTGGTTTGTAATATGTTTTTTTTAGCTTCACGTTGTATTCCGCATATAGATGGGTAAATAGAGGGAACCTAGTGTTAAGGTACACTGTAGTTCACTTTTCGCATGACTTTGAGACACTGTATGTTATGTGGTGGAAATCAACGTCGCAGATTGACAATTGAAAACTATGAAAAATTCCTTCCGCCAGATGGGGATCGAACCAACAACAATCGGTTTGTAGTCTCACACTGTCCTATTGCACCACAACGGCATAAACGTTATTTGAGATACGTATTTCCATAAGGAATTAACTGCAAACTGTATCCCGCACACAGCAGGGTAGGCAATGCATAACTACCCGCGTTGACGGTCAGGACTGGCCTCTCGACTCCTCTATATATATAGAATATTAGTCTATCGATATAGAATATTATTTAAGATGATATTTTTTGTTTGTCTATAAATACACTTAACATAACTAGTCATTTTATGGGTACAAGTTACTTATTCAGCTTCCCTCTTCATCCCGCATATAGTAGGGGTCCCGCGTGTAGGGTAGGCAGAGAAAACACAGTGCTTGGATAGGAATGAATGAATGCTCAATTTCAGACATTAAGAGTTGGCTAGCGGAATTGAACACCGCAAGTTACAAAAATGTATGTAGAAATGAAGATATTATTAACGCTTGTTTAGGACCGACCTCCGATCTATAGGTCAACGAGAAGTACAATTTACTAATAAACGAGATTGCGGTCGTATGCTCTCATTTTGTAGTTTTATGGGTTTTTTCTATGAAATACCTACCTAAAAATGTTGACTTCTCGTATATATACTATTTTGTTCCTTTATTTGTATAGTAAGTTCACACCACGTGCCAAATTTCATAACTGTAGTAGACCCACGGCGATGGGAAGATTTGGATTTCGCAGCGACTTTCATACAAAATGCAGAAAAAGATGATAGACAATGCTCCTCATTTTTGATTTCCTTGGCTTAGAAGCTTGGTTTCTATTGTGAGAGCCAAAGGAGTATATAGTCCGCCCGTAGGCCTGAATATTCTATATGAATTTCAGCATGATATCCCCACGCTATCCCGATATAAATGTCCTTGACAGACAGACAGACGTGCAACAAAGTGATGTTATAAGGATCCCGTTTTTTCCTTTTGAGGTACGGAACCTTAAAATTGAAAAAAATATTGAGGTGGGCGATTCCAATTCTAATAACATTTGAACAGTTGTACGAAACAAATACCCTTTACAATTTATCTCACGTACTGTCTCAGATCTCGTCTCACTTGCCTTGACACTGGTCACTAGTACTACTACTCTAAATGTAAATGTCAGGAGTGTCGTAATGTTATACTGTATTGTATAGGGAGATTTTTTTTATATGGGCGTTTCAGATGTAAGCAGGAGGTTCATAGTTTGTTGCAATTTAGCTTAGAATATTTTATATGGTTATTCTTGTTTTTAAATTAAATATAAAATATCTTGTTAATTTAATTTTACTCTGTTTAAAACTAATTTATTAATTTAATACTTATAGTCGCCAACGTCCATACCACGTTGAACACACCGGTTCTCGTCCGATCACCGAACGTCGGGCGCGGTCAGTACTTGGATGGGTGACCGCCTGGGAACACCGCGTGCCGTTGGCTTTTTGTTGTTATTTTGCAATAAAATTTACTTTTGTACATTTTGTATAGTGTTAGAATTATTTGATTAAAAACAATATAGATTTATATTATGCTATTAATAACGACGATTATTTTTTAGGTACCTAATATATATTTGTTATTTGCCCATAATTTGGTGTTAGCTAACGTTCTTTAAAAAGTTCAAACTATTTTTAACTTTATTGAAATAATATGTCGCTATACCATCGGCTCGGAAGGGAGTTCTGCTGAGGAGCGCCAGCAAGAAAACCAACAGTTGCTCTTTTCAATATTGAGGTTACAATTTTATTGCTTCATATTTCATATTCAAGTCATTTTGCGTGAAAAGTGAATGAACTTTTACCTCCCTCAAATATACTTGGACAGTGTAATAATTAACGTATTTTTACATTTACATACTTTAAGTCTCTGCAACGACAAATTTTAAATACATTACAGAATACTATTATAGAGACGTAAGTATACTCAGAGTCCAGAGTTGCCAGAATTCGAGACTGTTGAACACTTTAAGTGAAGAAGCGGCATTCTGTTGCCAAAAGTGGGACAAAAGAAATAAAATAATGAAGAATTAAATAATTTATATTTATCCATATATGCATTTGAGTTTTAAATAAACTTTCAGTTGTGGTAGATATCAATATAAAATGTTTGTAAAAGCAAAAACTTCACTATACTAAACGATATTGGTTTGGTTTACCATATGTGAGGCAGTTAAATAAGTCTTCAGAATAATCATACGTAACTTACGAATGTACTTGAACACCTGTTACAAGATTGTTTTTGTTTCTTCCTATCGTATAGCTATTACTGTTTCTAATATAACACTGAATGATATTCAGAGAATATGTTGACGGACAAATAAAATATTGAAATACATGCTATTATTAAATAATTAACATTTTAAATCTTTTATCGAATAAAAATTTTATAATATAAACTTCTACCCAATTATTTACATTAAAGTGTCATCTAACAATAGAATATAAAAATAAAAAGATTGGTATCCGACGTATAGATGGCGCTAGTTAAATCTTAAGTGGTTTTAGCGCCATCTTATTATGTAGCTGAATTTATTTTTTAAATAACTCACTAGATGGCGTTGTCAGTCAATAAACCATTACTTTTATTCTCCTTTTATGTGAATTTGATTTCACTGTGTGAAACACGTAAATAAAAAAATAACATTTTTCCACAAATTTCTACTTTTTTAATTGAGTAATGTTAACCAAATAGACATTTTATTAGTTAAGAAAACAAGTCTCTAGCATCATTTTATCTTATTTTAAAATAGAGACGATCACTCTGAAATATATAAAGGCTGAAATAATACAAAAAACTTCAACTACACCAACTAGGGGCTTTGGTTTCGATTAAGTTTATTAGCTATCTTCCATATCCACTTTTGCTTGAAAACGAAGAAAAACGCGACATATCGCTGAAAGAATTGAAATAAGAGTAACAAAACAATAATTCGTTTTATTGCTCTTATTTCCAGTTGCCATTCCTCTTTTACATATACACTTTGTAAATATACAGAATGGAACCGACTGCGCTCCTTTTATGAAAGAGTAAAATATTTCAAACCCATACCTAAAAAAATAATGAAAATTTATTAACAGTTTAGACGTAGGTATGATTATTATTTTCATTTCACGATTTTTATTCAAAAACTGTATTACGCGACGCAGTTACGAATATGTAGTAGATACCAATAACGTAAACGTCTACTACTAAACATTGCCGAAATTTAAACATTCTCCAAAACGAAAAAAAATAACTTTGTAATTTTTGGCCTTTCGTTTTAATTATATTAGATTTTTATAGAGTAGTTAAAACTGTGCTTTCATTTAAAGTGGTGAAGACAAAAACACTCCGTATAAATATTTACTCCGTCCATAAAACCCAGCCCGACTTTCTCGTCTACAGTAGAAGTAGATTCAAATATGTACCGAATCGGAGAATCTCAAAATATTAACCAAATGATAAGCTCATTTGTCATCAGTGGTAGTAAAATTAGAGCCATAGTCTCACAGTGGGACAAAGTGACTCCAAACGAGATGATTACAGGTTCGATCTCTACTCTGAGACTAAAACTAAACTAAAACCTAAAAAAAAAATTGAAACTCTGTTAACATTATGAAAGATCATATGAGAAGAACATTTTTAACAAAATACTACAACTTAGGTACTGTATAAAACGTAATATAAGGCTTAGTTTGATTACTACTTAAAGAGTACGTAATTGTCATTTTGTTTTTGTGAGATAAAAAAAATAATATTTTTACTTTCTTAGTTAAGTGTATATGTTTATACATTTAACTAAGAAAGTAAAAATTTTAGTTAAATGTATACGTTATATTATTATACAACTACCGTACTTCGATTTTATTCACCACAATTAATAATAAACATAAACATTTTATGTTATTGGGTTTATATTTTTTTCTTCACTATCTTAAATCTATAAATAGATTAAAAAATAATAAATTTAACAACTTGGAACCCCTACCATACGGCTATACGGCATACATACGGCATAAATATACGGCTAGTATATTATATATACATATATATAGGTTTCAATTTAATTTTACATTTACTTATTATTCACTAAGCTTAAACGTTTTTACTTAAGTCACGATGTAAAATATTTTTCTTCAGTTTAGGTATTATATTATTAACATGATTAATATTGCTTGATACAGTAAGTCGATCACGACAAACATATTCACATATATACAATCTGAACAAATTAAATGTAAACAAGATAATTCTTTATAATTTTGTCATTGTGTTCATAGGTAATGAATCTATTAAATTGTATTATACTTATAAATATTGTAAAGATATAAAATTCAGGTAGTTAGGTATAATTCGCTATACAATTTATAATGAGAACTTCGTAGAACATTGCTTTGGATTACAGAATACAGATAGAATTCAGTAACTGCAGTGTATATTGTATAAATTATTTAGATAATTTTATGAAAATCATATACATACCTGTACTTATAAAAAAATGTAACGGATGGGTGTCTGTACATGGAAGATATATAAAACAATATTATTGGGGACCTTTATTAATGTAACAGACACAAAACAATGACCTTAAAAAATTCTGTCCATGCGTTTGTTCACGTTAATCTCAGAAACGGCTTAACCAATTTAAATTCAGTTTTCATTATTGGATTCTGGCAAGCGTCAATTAACATTCAGTGTTTGTTTCATATCAGTCGGTTCACAAAAATGTTATGTCATAAAGTGCATCACGCAGTGCATGCGACAATATTATTACAAAATAAGTGTTTTATTGCATTGACTAAAACTTTAGCTATCAATGTATGGATATTGTCTTTAAAATGATAATGTTATTAGATCACTAATTGCTAATATATTTTAAACAATCGAATTTTTTCTTCTTCTTCTTCTTCGACTTCAGAGCAAGTAAACGGAAATATAAATTTAAACAATTGATTTAATTCAGCTTTCCTCTAGTGGGGATCGAACCAACAACCAGTGGCGTTTACAGTCACACTTTGTGCCCCTGCGCCACGATGGCCTCTGGAATATATTATAATAATTGATAAGAATTAAGCAATAAATTTATCATCACGAAATAAGAATCCATCATCGATCGTCGATCATCGATTATTGATTTATGATTATCGATTACTAGAGGGCGCGCGCGGCTTCGCCCGCTTATTAAGAGTAAATTCTAAAAAAACCCCGAAACACGTGTTCAATAACATATTTTTAACAGTCTGAATTTAAATTTTTATAAAAATCGGTGGCAATTTAAAGATTTTTCCATATAAACTTTCAACCCCTTATTTGAACCCTTAGGGGGTGAATTCTTAAAAACCATGAAACACGTGTTAAATGAAATATTTTTAAGAGTCTGAATTTCAAATTTTATAAAAATCGGTACAGATTAAAATTTTTTTCCATACAAACTTTCAACCCCTATTTCATCCCTTTAGGGTTAAAATTTTTCAAATTCCCTTCTTAGTGGATGTCCAGAATATGAAAATAAACATCTGCCCAAATTTCACGTTTCTACCATCAGCAGTTACGGCTCTGCGTGCGTCTTACCTCAGTCAGTCAGCACAAGTCCTTTTATATATATAGATAATCAACAATCCGTAACCTGTAACCCGTAATCCGTAAGGCGTAAATAATCGGTAATCAATAATTAATAACGGATAGCGATTCCCAATCGGCGATACTGAAAGTGGGGAATAAAGTGTCTTAACACTATGTCACCTCTGTCTAATTAATAATCGATAAGATAAACGTGTATTAAATATTTACATTATACATTAATTATATTTAAATAGGCTCCGGAAAACCTGAATTGATCTCAATGGAAATGAATCATAAACTCTAATCAAGACTTAGATGGTTCTACACTGAGTTGTCTAATTGATATTAGATATTATCTTATCGATATCTTAATTTCATTGTATTTCATTGTATCAAGTATAAAGTCAAAAATCACTAAGAACTATAATAATAATTTAGATATTTTGTCAGTATTTTTGGGCCTGGACATTAAATGGACGGAAAAGCATGTAAATTGTTTTTTAGTAATCCACAGGACAAAAAAAAACTAAAAATAAGAAATACATTTTCATACATATACTTTTATATATAGTGTATTTATAAGTATAATTAAGATATCTCAACCAAATTTCTACATATATCAATAGTGTATATACTCGTACAATTGACAGTCCCTACTTCCTGTAGGTAGCCAGTAGGTAAAAACACCCTATCGTAGTCTCCCAAGAGATAGCGCTTCATTTGTCTTTGTCTGAGAGAACACGGAAAACTCATTAATGCATTTAGAAAACTGTAAAATGGCCATCACTTTTGTTTATTAGGGTTCTCTAGTGAAGTGAGGAGATGGTGTTAGATAGACGTTGTATTTGTTAAGTATAGAAAATTTTGTAAGTAAATAAGTTTTCGAAACAGAAAAAATAATTCAGTATATATATTTTTTTTCAACTCCTTATATAATATAAATATTTTTTTTCAACACCTTTTCCTCATAGCAGGTTTGACGAAAATAGCTATTGTTGGGACACTCTTCTCTCCATTTATAACCCCGAATTCGACCAAATACGCGTGGCGGAAAACACCAAAATTAAATATAATATCGATTGATCTTAGATATCGATCTTAGATAACCATTGCGTCCGTCCGTACCGTCTCCTCCTACTCACTACCCAGCTCCGTCACAATGACGATAATAACTGATTTAATTCAGCTTGACAAATTTTTCAAAATCAAATTTATAATATTTACATAAGTGTATATCGATATATTCTCATGGATATATCATGGCAATAACTTGAGATAATTTTATATTTTCTTGGGATAATTTTCTAGGGCCTTAGCGTCCAGTGGCATAAACGAAAGAAGAAATCTTTATTTTATATTTTTCAACCTTATTTTTTCTAACAATAGTTAGAAAAATTTCTGGTGCACAAGAGTATTCCAGGGCGAGCACGCACCACCCGGCCTCTCCCATTCCTACAACAATGTATATCTTATTTTTCATTAAAAAGCTCTAGCTCTGAAGCTAAGTACACCAGTATTTCCGTACCACCCACTGTATTTGGTACCGCCCCGCTTATGTCGACAGCTAACAGAAACAAATACAAAACAAACATACGGACAGGTGATAAAATGTCCTTTCATAGTGATAATTGTCTGTCTCACTACTCTGTCTAGCGACTATTAATTAAGGCTGAGACGATTTTGGTGGAACTTTCCGTTAGATCAGAAAAAGTTTTTTTTGGATTTTTGTTATAGATATTTATCGTATTATCGGAGATATAAATAGAAAATATAAAATGGTAGCAATTCATTATCAAGTGCACAATTAAGCTTATATATATTATTATATGCTACTTTATTTTCACCCATTTTCGTGATGTAAAGATAGTTCGACAGTCAGCTCAGAAGGTGCTACTTGTCTAATTAAAATCATACATTCTACTTTGACGTGTTTCTGGTCAGCCTATATAATATCATAATGTAATATTTCCATAATATGTAGCTAATGCCAAGAAAAACAGGTTAACGAAATGATACGTCTAGGTGTGTTTTGTAGATATTTTAACCAACTATCAATATTATTCAGTGTGGGATACAGCGTGTAGCTGATTCAGTATGGAGATCGATCCCAAAACTATGGACACAGACACTGTTCCGTCAAGTTCAAACGGTCAAACTGTCAATGAGATACAATGCCACAAGAATTTAGCGGGAAGAGAAAAACAGAAGTAGCAAGACAAGAATGGCGAACAGAGTGTCTTTACACTAGGTTCTAAAATTCTCTCTGCCTCTCCTGCTACGTGCAGCATACAGCGTGAAGCTAAAAAAATATGTATGTAGGTATGTAGTCCATACATCGGTGTGGGCACTATTGCTCCGGTTTCTACTTGTAAATAGCTTTTTATTTGCTGTCTGTGTTATCGACGCGGGCGCTAAGAGGCGGCCGCACGACTCTGTGCGTGTTTCCCAACTTCGGCCTTTCGACACTACTTGCAAATGATTTTGTAAAAGAAAATTCTGTTACAATAGGGTATTTGTAGCGGTCGGTGTGAGGCCGTTGTGGCGCAGCGGCACAGTGTTTAACTAAACATTATGGTTGTGAGTACAATAACCGAGAAAATTAATAAGTTTCATTTCCACGTTCTAATAGCAAGAAAAGCGAGGTGTTACCTTCTGCCAATCTTAATATATTGTTAATTGTGCAGTACATGAGGAACAGAGTGTCTTAATTTTAGGTCCCCTCTGCTCACCCTATGGTATGCATAATAATTTGAGGACCTGTTTTATTTTTTTAGTTAGTAATATTTAGTGTAGTGACAGTGTAGCTAGCTTGGTTATTTTAATTCAGCTTTAGTCTATAATATTGTGTAGATTTTGACTAATATGGCTTAGTAGTCAGAGCGTTTTGGTTTCCAAGAGGAGATGATTCGAATTCAGCTACATCACTTTACCTAAAACCATCGAGTGTTGCCACCACTCGGGAGTACTTTTAAAACTTTCGGAATCTAAGATATCTAGAAAACTTCAACAACTTCAATATTCATTTTAAATTAAAAGAATTTACATAAAATAACCTTGCTCTATGTCACAGCGTGTAACTGTTAAATTAAACAAAGGTATAAAAGTAAGAAAGTCAACACATCTCTGGTCCCGTCGCGTCCCCGTCGCGTCCCCGCACAATATATCGGATGGCTTAGGAGCTTATTAGCAATAAACAAAACCGGCCTACCGCTACCGGGGGCGGGCAGGTTAGAGGAGACTGGCGGAAATGTAACATACTATTAAATAATACTATATAATAATTGTCTGTTTCGTTGTCTGTATGTGAAAGCAACAACAGTTTTTGAAGGTATTTCTTTCTTAAATTTGTTCATTTATTTAATTCAATTGTTTCAAAGATTCTATAATGTTTAAAAAATTTGTAACAGTGAAGTGAAAATGTGCAAATTAATAAAAACGAGCCACTCTATATAGAATATATATTAGGACCTTGTATAAGTTCTCGCTGTTTTTTGAAAGATGGCGTTGCGGCACTCTGTGCATGGAATTTCGTACGGTAACGAATCACCAAAGTAGTACTATATGTAACCTCAAATTATAGTAGAATAGTGTTTACTACAGTGTCAACTACATATTTATTTTCCCTTTGTGAAAACGTGTATTTTTGTGCCAAATAAAGCGGGGAATTTTATTGCACTGTTTTATTCAGAAAAAATCTGCAGCAGAAGCACACAGAATTCTCGTTGAGACATATGGTGACAATGTTTTGTCGAATAGTAAAACATGTTTTTTATGCAAAGACCCGCAGTGTATGGCGCTTCGTTCTCGTCAGGGATACAGCGTGAAGCTACGTATGTTCGTATAACAATAAAAAGAAAAAACTTGCTACGGTAACAGCAGCCGCGCCATTCTGTAACTTGTACCAAATGAAATAAATCACTAAGGTTAAAACATCATTAATATTAAATCACGCGTCGGCTTTATACGGCGAGGCGCCTCGGCGAGGGTCACACCCTCCCGGCGCTCACTCTGCCAATTAATTGTATCTCTTCTTTAATATTGTTGTGGTTCTATTTGTTTTTATATCTTTAAATTGTACTAACTTTTGGTATACTTGATTGGTTTCAAAAACAAAGTTTTCTTGTAAACTCGCATGGAAAATAGAGTAGCAGGGTAGGCAGAGGGAACCTGTTTTTAAGATATTTTGTTTTCTATTTTCTTTTTGCGTTGCTTCGCTATCAGAGCGAGGAAATGAAAACATCAAATATTTCATTTTATCAAGTGGGAATCGAATCGTTTACTGTCACACGCTGGAGCCCCTGCAAAACGGTTGGTCTTAAATTTTTGTATTTGTTTATATATCTTTAATTTTTAGTAATGTTTTTATTAGCTTCGGTCGTATGTATGTAAGTTTTTAACGGGAACTTTTAACGTGATTTTAACCTACTGAAGTGTCGGGTTAATTTTGAAATTTTCCATACTTATCCTTGATAAAATCACGATATTTTCCGATTGTATGTTAACGGGAATTCATAATTTATAATAAATTAAAAAAAAATCAGCTTCACGCTGTATCCCGCACACAGCAGGGTAGGCAGAGGGAACTTAGTGTTAAGACACTTCGTTCCTCACTTTCTGCCGAATTCTGGAGGCATTGCGTGTTGAGTAGCAGAACTCAACGCCGCGCTTAACCTCGACACCAGAGCGGAGAAATGGAAATATATTTTTTTAAATAAATATTTCATCTCCTTAGTTTTACAGTCACACCTTGTGCCGCTGCGCCACGACTGGCCTCATAATAAATTATTTGAAAAAAAACTAAAAAAATACGCTTTTGTGAAAAAATTGACTCACATGTGGTACTCACATTAGGAAAAAATTAACTCACAAAAGGGTAGTAAAGGGAACTTAGTTTTAAGACTTTCCGTTCCCCACACAACGCCGAGGCTTCGAAGCATTGGGACTTGAGTGGTGGAACCCAACGCCGCGTTTTCTACCTAACTATATCTATTCTTATAATTATATCTACAGTATTGATGATAAGTTACATTGAATAAAGGAAAAGAAATATATATTCTAATCTTAGCAATATTCCAATTTTAATTCTGTTATTTTGGAGGCCAGTCGTAACACAAAGTAAACGCGACAGCTTGTTTAATGGAATAAAAAATATTTAATATTTTAATTTCTTCGCTTTGATGCCGAGGAAGAGGGCGGCGTTGACTTCCGCCACTAAACACGCAATGTCTTCAGAAATCAGCGAAAAATGGGGAACAGAGTGTCTTAATACTAGGTTGCCTCTGCCTATCCTGCTGTGTGCGGGATACAGCTAAAAAATCTTTTTTTTAAACAACACTTTTTGGTAAATTTTATTTCGAGACCATCGGGGCGCAGTGGGAATGCGTCTGACAATTTACAATGGTTGTGGTATCAATCCTCACTGAGGGGGAAATTTATCATGCCCCCGCTCTGATTGACAAAGTTCGACGTTTAGTTGTGTTACTTAGACAGACAGCGGATAATCGTAAGTCATAATATAAGATACTCTCTCCCTGAAACTGTTACACAAACCTCTACTAAAGTAGTCTTAAAATTTCTACTGTGCTTAAAAGGTTAATATTTTTCCATTCATTTTTTTAAGAAAAACATCGATAGTTCGATATAGATTGGTAACAAAGTTTCCAGCGGCGGCGGTGTGAAAACATTGCGGCGTGCGCGACTCATTTACATATATACAGGTTGATTTATTTACTATTTTTAATAGTTATTTTTTTCTCTCTGCATATTAAGCATTCTATAGAATAGTAAATTTCGTGGATGGTCACTCTTTTTTTCATAAATTGAAATCGAAATTATGTTTATACAGCTATAACATATTTAACATTGGAATATTATACATTAGCATAATATTTTATGCAACAGAGGCTCAGTTACATAAAATATTTTTCAAATATGACTTATAACCTATAATTAGTCCAGCCATACTATTAACTATTGTTTTTTTAAGCATTTTAAGAAGAGCGTGTTTTTTCTTTACATTCTTACCAGTTCCACATAACATAATTCTAATAAATATCTTTTTTTAACTTCACACTGTATCCCATAAAGCAGTAAGAAATAAAAAGTGTTAAGATATTTTGTTGCCCTCATTCCATGTAATTTTTAAGACATTGCGAGTTGAGTGGCGGAGCTCAAGACCGCCTTTCGTTTCCTTACCGGGATGAGGAAATGAAAACAATTTATTCCTTGAGCCGGTGCGTCACGATGACCTTAGTAGGCATCCTTATATTTTTAAGAAATAAACAATCAAACACGCTATATAGTCAGCACAGTTCACATGGTATCTTAACGTATGTATGCTAATGAGACGCCGCTACCGTGCGCCGCTTCCGGTACACAAGTATCATATTCTTCTTTATTCCTATATACGATATACGATAGTATAAAACGGACGGACAGACAATTGAGTGTGGGAGGTCTGCGTTCAAAAGTTTACCTTTTCGGTACTTTTTGCTCTTTTTTGTTTATTGCAAGACGAAAAAAAAGTTTTTTTTACTTGCAGCAATAAGATAAGCTGTTGGATTGGATTCTTTGGATTTCAATAATATTTAGCGTCTTCAGTTTCGTTATTATTATTATGTATCAATAAAATAGGAAATTCTATTTTAACTATGGTTGTCGACTATCAATGTTAATCAATATAATATCTGTTACATATGTGTTCACTTTGGTTTGGCTCTGGAGAGTGCGACTTTGCATTCTCCCAAGTACAGTTATCAATGTTTCGAATTAGAAATAAGACTACTGTATGATATCTATTTTAAAATTGTTTTTATAAATCAAACGCCAAATAACATTTCTCTGTAAACGTGATGGTTTTGTATTGGACTCTCATGCGGGGGAATGAATTATTCTCATTTCATGGCTCTGGTAATGAAACGGAGCGTGGCGTTGAGTTCCGCCGCTGATGCAATGTTTCAAAAAAGGGTAGTGCATGGGGACCGAAGTGTCTTAGACGCTAGGCTGCCTTTACCTAGCCTGTTATATGTGAGATATAGCGATGTTATATGTTAAAAGAACTAAAGTAATAGTTTTTTTGGAACACGCAAACGTTCAACAGCTATACAATACGGTCACAACGAGTCGTGGCCGTCCTGAAGTTAGATTTCTTGAACTTATGCTCATTGTTTGCTCAGGAAGAAAATATTCATACGTAATAAAAATCGTAAAATCAAATCTGTGCAGCCGTCTATATCTAACTACAGAGCGGCCACGACTTCTTGACCGTACTATATTAGCAGGCACAGCATTAGAAAGCTTGTATCAGAGACAGCGGGAACGTTTCATTAGTTGCAATCAATATCTCAGCCTAGCAAATGTTGGTCTACCGTTGTTATATTATACTATTATATATAAAAGTGTACGACTAATCGTATTATTTAATTATATTTGGCAGGTTAGGCAGGGGGAACCTCTGAATCTGGTGTTAAGATACTCCGTTCCGATTAAGACACTTAAGTTCCCACTTTTTTAACTGATTGTTTACAAAAATTGTAGATTTTCAATATTAAATTACAAAATGGGCAATGGAAACTGGTTGGAAAATGGTTAATTTAAAGAAATTTGGCCCATGTTATTACATCACATTAATCGTTTCTATAAATCCCTTCTCACACGCTTGTTACAATTTCTGTATATTGTTAACATCTCTTTACGGAGACTTATACAATTACCACTCCCCAAAGATAATGATTAAGAATTATCACTCGATAAGAGAGAATGTCATTTAATAAATATTTTTAATGTATTTAAAATTCCCAAGAACGGCTGGACAGTTTCCAAGCGGCGCAAATCTTGCTACATTCAAATATTTATACGTTTTCTAAAAAAGTTTGTGGTAAAACTTAGAAAAGAGAAAAACTTTTTGTCTTTAAGTGTGGAATATCAACAACACATCACAATACCATAATTCTAACATTTTAACCCTCAGTTTGTCTTTAGCATTATTAATTTTAACTATTATTATTAACAAAATACACCTTGGCCACGTGCTCTAAGGGCGGTTAACACGTGCCGCGTAATCGCGTAATATCTATTTGCTGTTCGCAAGCTCATTAACACAGCGGGGTGTGGACGCGCCCTAATGTTACATCTACGGTAAATTATATTGTAAATAAAAAAATAAATAGAATATTAGGTACTTTAGGAATATTTTACTTTATTAAATAATAAAAGTCTTTTCTTCTTATATATTGGCGGCTCATCGATCTGAGAACATCGCTTATTGGTTGTCCTTTTACGGTTCATTGACCTTGGCTAAGTTCTGCGGCACATGTGTCCCGCCGAACGGTTCATGGTTTTTGTAAATTTAGTTATCTAATACTAGTTACCGTGTAACGACTTACTAACCGCTACTAGCAAAACAATTTGAATACAATTAAATCAAAAAATAAATCAGCTTCACGCTGTATCCCGCACACAGCAGGGTAGGCAGAGGGAACCTAGCGTTAAGACACTCCGTTCCCCACTTTCTGTCGAAAATACAATTAATTAAAATAAATTTTATTAATTAAAATAATTTTAACATACAATATTATAATACAATACAACTACCTAAACGCTGGAACTCTAATGGATGGAACTAATGGAACTCAACGCAGCGTTTTTTAAACGTAGTAACACAATTATATACTATGATTATTGAAAGGTTTTTTTCTAAGTTTTATTTTCTGTACTAGATTTAGTAAGTTGCAAGAATAAAAATATTTAATACTTTATTTCCCCGACTAGGAATCACATCCACAACCGTCGCGTTTACATCCTTATGTCACCGGCCACTACGGCCTCAAGAATATATTGCTGCATATGCAAATTTTTGATCTAAAATTGATCATCCATCACCTCTCAGTGTCCTAAAGCTATATTTAACGCTAAATTGAACTGTCTTCGTCATGTCTTTTATTTGTATTACAATTACAACAGCGGGGGGTCCCTCGTTGTGGGGATGGAAATGAAAGTCATGAGAAAATTTCATTTTAATTTAGAGTAAATAAGCTACAAAAGGCGTTAATTCTGACTGTAAACGCTACAGTTGTGGGTTCGATTCATATTTCTTCTGGGCCGACTATGGAATACAAAGATTTAACACTAGATTCTCTCCGCCTATCCTGCTATGTGCGGGATGTGGTGTGGAGCTATTTTTTTATTAGTAAAGTATACATATAATATTAAAAAGGAAAAAAATCTAAAACTATAAAAAATAAAACAATATGCGTGGAAGCGTACCTAATGTCAATAAATGCGATTATATTAACCATTCAAATATCACTTGAATTATATTATAAAATCTGTATATCCGCTCCGACTAACCTCGGCGATAGGTTACGCTGATTTGTAAATAATGTAATTGTTAACTACATTATATTTTTCTGATGTAAATTATTAGGCAAAAGTGAAGTAAGAGCTCTTTAAAAAAAATAATAATGTTCCACTTAAAGCTTCTTTACAATATAAATTTGAACTTCAATCACTGTTTCACGTCAAATGGAATTACGTCATAGTGATTCTCATGAGAACAGACGCACAGTTGTGATACAAAGTTTATATATAGATTCCGATCTATGTCTTTCAGAAATGTGCGAAAGAGAACTCTATTACTTCAGAAATAAGTGCTACACATATTGATTGTTGTGTAGATTTAGACCAAATTAAATCCCCTTCTAATAAACATCAATCAACTGACTATTAAATGCAGCTTTGTAGATATTATATGATGTTCCACTTTGACCCTACGTATAGAACCATATAAAATAATATAAAAAAATTGTAATGTTATTGCAAAAATAAGTAATTTTTCGCATAAAAATATTTGTGATTTGATTTTTATACTTAATGAATATATATAATAAATATTTCTTGATTTTTAAATAAAAAAAATAAATAAAAAGAAATGAAAAAAAAAAATAGAAAAGGAAAAAATATAATAATTTAAGTAACAATATGTTCTACTTATAATTATTATGTCATTATATAAAAAAATTTAAGATATTTGCGTATATCCGATATGGTCTAGTGGCTAGGATACCTGGCTCTCACCCAGGAGGCTCGGGTTCGATTCCCGGTATCGGAATAGTTTTTTATATTCCTTTTGCAAACGTAACTATTTGTAATGATTTACAAAATGTATATTATTTAGAAATTAAATAATAAAAATATTTATTGAAAATACCATCTTGGTGCGAGTTACTCTATATTTTGTTTAAATGAGTAATGACAATGTACAGACTTTGGTCATCCCAGTATTTTTTATTTTTTCTTAATCTTATTGTTATTTATTTATTTATAGGTTTTGTAAAAACAGATTTTTCAGTTACAGCATTTTTTTACTTTAAGATTCTACTCAGTTAGACGGTCGATGTAAGATAACATATTACTCTATTTATTTTTCTCTAAGTACCCTGATATACGCTGAAAGGTTAATACTATATTTTCCTTGAAACGGAGCGTTTTTTGAACAGTTTTTCTATCGCGAGGTGCAATTTGGTGAGTCAGAAATAGAAGTGCCCGCTCCACGCGCCACCTGTCGTCGGCACGCGTCTCTTCACTTATAGGTACGTTCTGTACCGCATTCGTACTGAAACAGGGGGAACTAAAGCATTCTCGCTTTATTTTTTAGAAAATACTAAAATTAATTTATTGTGCCGGTCGTGGCGCAGCGGCACGAGGTGTGACTGCAAAACCGACTGGTTGTGGGTTCGATCCCCACTCGAGGAGATGAAATATTTACTTAAATTTATATTTCCATTTCTTCGCTCTGGTGTCGAGGTTAAGCGCGGCGTTGAGTTCTGCCACTCAACACGCAATGCCTCCAGATTTCGGCAGAAAGTGGGGAACGGAGTGTCTTAACACTAGGTTCCCTCTGCCTACCCTGCTGTGTGCGGGATACAGCGTGAAGCTAATTTAATTTTTTTTTTTAATTTATTGTGTTTAATTTTATTATTTTGTTTGTTATGGATGTTGATTAATATAGATATCATTGTTTTTTTGTTTTAGATTAACGCAGTATCATATATATAGTTGGCAGAGGGAACTTAGTGATAAGACTCAAGATATTACTAACACTGCATTACCTTCTAACCTAGTTTTCACCCAATTTTTGAGATGTTTATTAAGTAGTGAAATACAAATAGAGATTATGAAAATAGTTCATTCCCCGAGTGAGAATGGAATTCACAACGCAGTCGCGTTTACAGTCAGTCGATGGCCTCGATTATAATAAAATTGACAAAAATATTTCTAATGATATGTATTATACAATGTAAATAAAAGAAATATAGTCGATTTACGGTTGAAAGATATACGGTACGGTTGATATTTAAAGACACCGTATTCATTAACTTTTTGTTTGTTGTATTTTTTAGTAAGATAACTGATAAATAAAATGAATGTAAGTAACTTCTGTGCCTTTTTTCTCTTTGATATTATCTTTGACTCCATCCAATAGGTATAGGCTCAATTTCGAAACGTATCAATTAAATATATAAGAAAATATACTCTAGGTACGTGCGTACCTAAAGTTAACAACTTGTCGCTACAGCATGAATCTATAAAAAATATTTGTACCTAGGTCGAAAATTGAAGATAGCAGGCCTCCATTTGATGTCCCATGCAATTAGTTGTCCGCCTATTGATGTTGAAAACAATTTATATTGTAAACGCACCTTTGACCCGCGCCCTCCCCCGCCCTCCTCCGCCCGCCCTCGCCCTCCCGGCCGCCCGCCCGGCACACGACTTGTCAGAGTTACTCAATGTATAACACTGTTCTATTGATACTAATATGATTTGCCCTTTTACTCTCAAAGTGAATGTTATTTATTATATGTGACGATTGGACAGACGGTGTGAAGATGAGACTGGGAATTTTGTAATATTAAAATGTCCATTAAAAATACATGTCATATTGGTATATATAGGTAAATTAGGCCTCAGACATTTTTTATTATTTTGTAATAAATTGTAGGTTTAAAGTGCCTAGGGAGCGTTTAAATAATATTATTTAACATTCGCTTAAATAACAAGAAACATGATTATAAAATAAAACAAAAATAACACTCTATTTACAATTTTCCCAAGCGATTATATACATGTTTGGTTCAAAAAATATGAAACTACGGATCCGGTAAGCCATTTTATAAATCAAGTGTAATACTTTGAAATGTGCCACCAGTAATGGGCCGTTTGTATGCAGTGCGGGCTCAGCGGGCTCAGTGCGGGCTCAGAGCGGGCTCAGAGCGGGGAAAAGATTGTACCATATTAGAGATTATATAGACATTATATGGACGGGATTAATTATATTTACATCGCTGTTATCTGTTTATTGTCGATATTGTTGTAGGTTTTTTATTATTTTAGTATTTCTTAGGTGTCATTACTTAATGGAGTAGATAGAGACACATTTTTAAATTCTAATATAGATATTTTTATTGGGTGATATCTACTATGAGGCTATCGTTGCCCAGCGGTACAAGTGTGTGACTGTAAACGCAAAGGTTGTGTGTTCGAATTTTACTCGGGGGAATGAAATATTTATTATTTTCGTTTATTCGCTCTGGTAATAAGGCAAATTGCGGAGTTCTGCTAATCAACACCCAATGCTTTGAGAATTTTGCGGAAAGTGGGGAAGGGAAGTATATTAATGGGAACAGAGTATCTTAACATTAAATTCTCAAGTTCCTTCTGCCTATCTCGCTAAAAAACCGAGTAACTTATACCTTCTTACATTCATATAACATCATAAAAAAGAACAGTATTAGACAGGCGTGTGGGACTGACTTTTTTGTTTTGCTCTCTATCCCGCATACAGTAGGTTAGGCAGACAGAAAATTATCCCTTCTCCACTTCCCACCTGCATTTGCGATATTTTGTGTGTGATGGTGCATCTCGCTGTAGCGGAGAAATGCCCTTTTTTTCAAGTGGGAATCGAACCCACAACCATCGCGGATCTCAAGACCTTGAGACCGCGTGGATCAATGAAATTTATATGAAATATCCTAGATATTTACACTCCCCTTGGGGCACAGAAAAATCAAACTTTTAACAAACAAACAAATCACAGAAAAAAATCAAATCAAACAGAAAAAAGAACAACAAATTGTAAACGCAATCGAAAGATACGAGCATTTATGCATCGCTTTTGCTGCATTTTGTATGATACTCGACACGTAATAAAATACCTACAGGATACTTCCCGTACATCTACAGTTATGACATTTGGTACGAAGTAAGAACACACAATACAGATAAGAGAAACAATCCGAAAAAAGAAAGTTTATAGATATTTTATAGCGAAAAACTGTTACACTTACAAAAACATTTTGTAGTTCATTTCATACAAAATGAGTATATACGCCCACATTTTTAAATTTGTGAACTTTTGTAATTAGTACCTCCCGTTGATCTACAATCCTGAATTTGCACGGAAAGCAGACAGAAAACACCTAGTTTTAAGACATGTTATTATACTTTCCTTTTTATTATAAATTTAAATATAATCATACCGTCTCGACGGTATAATGAATTCGATTCTCGAATCGAATTCTTTATCATCGCGCTATCAGTCAAATTCTATTCCAATGATTGACGATGTCTTACAGCCGAGCTGAGCAAGTAATATATATACAATTTAATAGTAAATACGATTAATAAATTAAACATAATTTTCAAATAGCACGAGTACCAACATCTCGGGAACAAATAACAATATATTAGCTCTCTGGGGAGAACAGGGCTTAGCTATTACGGGGTTGATAGTGATGTCAACTTATTTCTTTATCGAGTATAAGGTATTATTAGAGTAACATTTCTTGTGTAGAGTTTACTTTAGTTATTACGATTTTTTTAAAGTAAAACTGAATGCAATTTTATGTGTTGAAATACTGCTATTACCTATAATAAAATATTAATATTGTCTTATAGGTAATAGCAATATTTCAACAAATACATATTTATATTTCTTAAGCCAATTGCTGTTTAGGGACACACACATAACACAAGCATTTATAGCAATAGTGCGTAAGTAAAACGGCATATACATTGGTTAGGGAGTACCTTCACGAGCGAGAACGCGAAGAAAAT
The DNA here is from genome assembly GCA_013403705.1 of Heliconius hermathena. NCBI lineage: Eukaryota > Metazoa > Arthropoda > Insecta > Lepidoptera > Nymphalidae > Heliconius > Heliconius hermathena. Next base: position 68,676 of record JAAIXJ010000340.1, on the reverse strand, counting down.
CTTAGTATAAATATATAAAACAAAATAATAACGTCACCACATCCCTACGTAAGTTCGCGCTAACTTTATGCGGTGAAGCGATTTAAACGAGCAGAAATATTCATTTCGCTATGAAATATTCCGTCGCCACCAAACCGGAAATTTTATTAATTTCAAATCTCCCATTCTACATTTATTAATATTAAAATACAGCTTTGTTATATTGTATTCTTATTGTATAATACCTGTCGGTGTTAAATTGTTTGTAGAAGGCGGGTCTTAGTGGTAAAATATTCCACCTTTTATTATGATTATTTTCTTTAGCTTCACAGTATCCTTATAGAAAGCTACTTATAGAAAGCTACTTGTATCAAAAACTTAGACCTCTGCTTTCTCTGAATTTCTGAAAATGTGTGTTCAGTGGTGTAACTCAACGCCACATTTTGACAAGCCAGAGGGAACTAGCATTAATTAATTTGTCTTCGTTTGCAGTTGACGATTATTTTTAGATTTTTGTCAAACCATTCAATATGAATTTCTTTCTTGCAAGCAGTACTTTGAAATAGATATTAAGATTCGTATTTATGATATCTCTACTTTTAATGGAGGACTTTTAAAAGTTTATAAAACAAACGATTTACTTTTTTAATTCATACCTTTTCCACACTACTCTTTGTGAAATGCAAATTGTATTTTCTTGAGTATTCTGAATAAGATATAAACGAACGATCTGTACGTGCGTTATCAGTTATCACCTCACACCTCCTGATTTTGACCAATTTGGATGAAAAAATCGTTTTGTTATTTCAACAGCTTCTTTGGTTTGTAAAAATAATTGAGTCCGGTAGGTGGCGCTTCAGTTGATTTGTACAGTAATAGACCAGCTAAGAAACCAGGAAATAAATTAAATAATAATTTGAAAATAAAATTATCATATTTATTGTGATCTTTTAATTCCAGGTAATAACAAAGACAATATAATTCTTAGCCAAATATTTGTCTATTTATAGCCAGATACTATGATTCTCATCATTAAATGCTATTTTGGTAGCTGTCGGTTGTGGGATACCACCATTCAACATTCAAAGTTCGGCAGAAAGTATGGAACGGAGTGTTTTAACACTAGGTTTCCTTGTCATATAGCGTGAAGCTAAAAGATCCATATCATTGCATATGTTTAGTTTAGCAATCTGACGTGACGGCGCAGCGGGCTCCTCGCGGCCCGGCGAGTTAAAAACCGTGTAAGTTTATTACAATGGAATGATAGCTGGGGTGCGGGTACATTGCCGGCTATGTTCAAGGAATATTATTTCTGTTAAGTAATATTAATAAAAGATTTTATTTTATCTTACATGAAGTTTATTATTTTTGTAATAGATTATATTACTATTTATGTGTTAGACAATATGTGGGAATGGAGTGTCTTAACACAAGATTCGCGCTGCCTGCCCTGCGTGACATAGGAATAAATATTTTTATGTAAAAATCATATCACAAGTAAACCTAGTCACTTCAACGTTATAAATTATAGACGCTATTAATAAAAGCTGAAACAATTGTATAAAACCTTTGTAACTATAGTTAGCTTACTTGTATAGTATTATACTTAATTCTGTTATCAGACCAGGCCAGGTCTGTTACCAGAGGTCGATTAAATCTGTGACAGGGTCAAAATATAATAAAAGTTATATAATACATTATCATTAAAGCTAAAACAAAGTAACATTAATTTTGAATTACTTAATAACGTTTTTTATTCATATATCTAAATAAATTTAATAAAAGTATATTATATTTCCTCCACATTGGCACACAGTGCACCACGATCTATCCGCTAAGGCGGGGGCGCGTATTAACTTATAATAAACTACGCGTGGTTTTACGGCTACAATGCGTTACTACCAATTCTAGCATTAAAATGATATAAAATTAAGATATACCAAAGTTATATTGTACCGTAACACCAAGAATTAAAATTCATTTTTCTTTAACAATGCTTAAAGTTTAAAAATGTAGTATTATCAAACGATTTTGGACTCTTTTATTAATATATTTAAGATATATTTCGCTTTAAACTCAATAATATCATAGTTATATTTAGTATTAATAAGAAAAAAGATACCCCAAGGCATAACCGATATTAAAGCGGGGTATTTTTTATTAAAAATCATCGCTTAGCACCTCCGCTCCTGTTAATGGCATATTATTTTTTGATACGCTTTGTTTGCATAACTTGTGTTCTACTTTGCAAGGACTTTTCTACTAAACCTGACCAAATGTTTAAAAGAGTTTATTAAATTGTACCTAGCTGCTTGTACTTAGGGAAATCCATTTCGATTACGCTTGTGGAACATTTTGGTAATTGAGTTAAATTATTAGGACCTTGAATAAGTTTTTGGTTTTTGAAAGATGGCGTTGCGGCACTCTATGCATGGAATTTCGTACGGTAACAAATTACCAAAGTAGTACTATATGTAACCTCAAATTATAGTAGAATAGTGTTTATTTGGCACAAAAGTACACATTTTCACAAAGGGAAAATAAATATGTAGTTGACACTGTAGTGTTTTTGTGGGGAATTTTATTGCACTGCTTTATTCAGAAAAAATCTGCAGCAGAAGCACACAAAATTCTCGTTGAGGCATATGGTGACGATGCTTTGTCGAATACAACGTGCAGAGACTGGTTTAGGCGCTTCAAAAGTAATGATTTTGACCTTGAAGACAAAGAGCGTTCTGGAGCACCGACAAAATTTGAAGACAGAATTGGAGGCATTGCTTGAAGAAGATCCATGTCAGACGTTAGTAGAGCTCGGGAAAACGTTACAAGTAGATGCGTCAACAGTTTCAAAACGTTTAAAAGCGTTAGGAATGATCCAAAAGCAAGGGCATTGGGTGCCGTATGAGTTGAAGCCGAGAGACGTAGAACGACGTTTTCTCATGTGTGAATTGTTGCTTCAACGGCAAAAGAGAAAAGGTTTTCTGCACCGTATCGTCACTGGGGATGAAAAGTGGATTCACTACGACAATCCAAAGCGAAAAAAATCGTGGGGCATGCCGGGTCACGCATCAACATCGTCGCCAAAACCAAATATCCATGGTTCTAAGCTTCTTCTCTGCATTTGGTGGGATCAGCAGGGCGTAATTTATTATGAGCTGCTTAAACCTAATGAAACTATCACGGGAGCTCGCTATCGACTTCAGTTGATGCGTTTGAGTCGCGCTCTGAAAGAAAAGCGGCCACTATACGAGCAGAGACACGACAAAGTGATTTTATTACATGATAATCCTCGGCCACATGTGGCAAAATCAGTGAAAACTTACCTGGAAACACTTCAATGGGAAGTTCTACCCCACCCGCCGTATTCACCCATTAACTTTATTATCGTCAGAACTGAAGTCGCTATCCAAATTTCAGCTCAACCGGCCACTGGGAAGAGGGTCAAATTAAGTTTTCAAGATTTCACACTAATACACACTAACTTTAAATAAAAGCTTGTAAAAATACATAGTTAGGTACTATAGTATTTAAATACGTAGGTATTCAAATCTGAAAACAGACACTGCATACTGCTATTAAACATAGTACACTCAAATTTATACATAATTAAATGGGTGCTATAATACAAGGTCGTATCTACTCAGTTTATTTATTAAAACAGCATTTCTCTATTCAGACGATGAAACGCTAATGCGTCTTCAGAGCTAAGTTGTACACCGAACGGCTATTTGCGCTCAGTGGGAGTGACTTTGATTAAGTGGATATTGATTTAGAGCTTTCGCTGAAGGATTGCCTGTAAAGCTTGCGTATTGTTTGTATATCAAATATGATAGGCCGCCGTGGCGCAGTACGGCAGCGTCTGCTTGTAATTGCGATGGTTGTGGGTTCGATTCATGCTGTGTGTTGGGGATATGATTATTTTTAATTAATCTTATTTTACGGCTCTAATACACAAAGCGCGGCGTCTATTTTTAAAAGTCAACATGAATGTCTAGAAAATTGGGCGTTTGGTTTATTTAACATTAAGCAGCCACAGCCACGGAATAAAATTGTACAAGTTATTACTTAATTTCTATAACATATAAAGAAATTAAATAATTTCAAAGTTATTTAAATATCTTCACTAACTTTTGTTAGCTTACCGAAAATATTTAACAATAAGTGGATAAATTTCTTTAGTTTTAGTTAATTTCAATTTCTTTTTATTTTTTTATTGTTTTTTGTTAGGTTGTTGAACGATACAAAGCTCTACGACCGGTACCTTAACTTAATAATTTTCCTATATTAAAAAAGCTTTTATCCAGAGACTAAGCTTGATGGATGATTACAAACAAAGAGTCAGAGAATACTACAAAAGAAATTTTAATCATAAAATGTTTGATAAATAATGTACTAAGAAGGTACGTCAAAAAGTATGATACGAAAGAGAATCGTTCAAAAGCAAGATAGTCAGAGGACACCTAGTGACACCGTTTCCCACGCACCGCCCGATTTTCGAGACATTGCATGTTTAACGGTGAAACTCTAGGCCGCATGTTGTCTTGTTACTAGAGCGACAAAATAAAAGTAACTTTTTCCAAGTGGAATTCAAACTCATAACTGTACAGCTCACAATCGTCTGCGCCTGCGCCACGACTGGCCTCGCGAAGTAAAGACTTGTATTTAAAAAAAATCTTAATTGAAATTACAACTGACTAAGTATTTGCTCTGGAATTTTCTGTAACGTTTCAATAACCAAAACGGCATTTTTTATTGAACGAAGATACCTACAGAACGTAAAGGTAATTTTGGTAACTTCAACCAATTTAATTAGTTTTTCATATAAGCTCTTATAAAGAACCCCCATCTCTCACACAAACATACATATAAAAAAAATGAACGCAAAGTGACGCCAAAACACACTGTTATAAAGTTTTGCATCAAAGCTACCTCTCGTCGGGCTCTCGAAACGCAATATAGGTAGGTACCTGAGCGCCCCGGAGCGTCGTCGCTACAAAGCAGGTATTTTTAATCTACATTCCTGAGAGATACTACACAGTAATTGCTAGGGCGGGTATGATAGATACATAAATGTGAAATATTTAATATACTATAGTATTGTATGTGGCGTTCTTGGTTGTTTTATACACAGGACTAGCTTTTACCTCCAGTATCGCTCACGTGGATATAACCAAAAAAGTTCTATATGACACATGATACAGGACTAAGTGCGGGCGGTACATTAAATCATTGATAGGATGGAATACAGCCACACTCCAACTAATGGGCTATACAATGCAAAACTATTTTTTCAATTCCAAGAAATTCAGTTTCTGAGATTAGCGTATTCGATCAAATACAATTATATATTCAGCTTTATAATATAACTACAGTATAGATATAAAAATAAAAATTAAATTAGCTTCACGCTGTATCCCGCACACAGCAGGGTAGGCAGAGGGAACCTAGTGTTAAGACACTCCGTTCCCCACTTTCTGCCGAATTCTGGAGGCATTGCGTGTTGAGTGGCAGAACTCAACGCCGCGCTTAACCTCGACACCAGAGCGAAGAAATGGAAATATAAATTTAAGTAAATATTTCATCTCCTCGAGTGGGGATCGAACCCACAACCAGTCGGTTTTACAGTCACACCTCGTGCCACTGCGCCACCACTGGCCTCTCAGTATAGATATGATAGGCTAAATTAGTAAAGTAACGTAATTTTCTAAGGGACAAATGTTATTTAAACAAAAATACGTTTTTAAAGGTCAATAAAAAATATGTTTTTGTATTGTTTTGTTTTATTTTATGTTTCTGATTATATAGCTTCACTTATATTGTACATATCTATTAAGTATGTGTGCCTATAGCGCCGGCCATTGAAAATCACGTCAAGTAATAAATTAAATTGTATGTACTACGAAGTACTTGCAAAGTATCGTTGTGGCAGGGAAAAGACAAATAAAAATCTTAATGATTTAAGGCGTTTCACTATTTTTTATTGTTTTTTTTAGCTTCATGCTCTATCCCGCATATAACAAAGTAGTAAAGTTCCCTCTAGAAACCTCGTGCGTTCCTATTAAGACATTTCTGTTGCTCACTTTCTCCTGAATTCTGGAGCCCTTAGCCTCGTTACCAGAGCGAGCACATGTTTTTTATAACTTTTTTGTGTCGTGCCAAGTTGTGCTATGTTTACTGAAAAAGATACTTTTTAAAATTATGTAGGAATGATGTCTTTAAATAATTTAAATTTTATATAATGTTTTACTCATTACTTTGTAACAATTTAAATTAACGTGTTCATTAGTACATTATGAAATTTACTTGTTATTGTGATTGTATGAATATAAATTAAACTCATGCTAATTGAAACGGACACAGAATTTTTTATCATGCTGTATTTTTACCTTAAAAAAAGACTCACAGGCGAACAACACTAAAAATTCCGAACACCAAGGAAAATTAGCTTCGAATACAAAAAAAAATAATAAAAAAGTAATCCAAAACGCATTCCTTATTCAACGATGTCCGAAAACTGGAGACGCTACAAGATATCGCACTCAAGCCCTGAAATATTTCCAATATTCTCCTCTCTTATTTACTCTATCTATAGCTCTACTGTATCTGTAGTACGCTGCTGTAGTATACCTCTGTATTTGTTTTTTCCATTACAAAAGAACGAAACGCCCTGAACTAACTATACACATTATATTTCAATACCCCGTCGAGGCCGGCCCGGCAGACAAGTGATTTCGCAGCTCTACCATTGGACGGCGCGTCTCTTCCCACTCTACAAAATACCCAAATCGCAGTACAGAGGGAGATAGATACATTACTTTAAATCTCGAGACGTACGAGTTGGAATAGGATGCACAGATGTTGTCTTTAATATTGTAGAGAGTCGTATCAATAATACGTGCACGAATGAAATAATAGATTATTCGTTTGTTCAAATCGGCCGTAAACAAAATGTTAACATCCATTACTGTAGAGAGCCACTGCGTCTCGTAGTGTCCTACGGCGGTAGAGTGGGTACGATAGAGACGGCTATACGTGTGCAAGTCCGTCCCTTCAACGCTATCGCGACAACAATGTGAGGACTATCTGTTTTGTACCAGTCGTCGGCGAGTTTCCACATTAAACGATCATTTTAAGGGCGAACCAATCAAACAGCAAATTTATACAAATTGATACTAAACGGGTTATATTAATTTTATAACAAAAATTAAGTGTGTAAATAAGTTGAGCGGAGTCGTAATTAAAACTAATTGGTTGTAACACGGCGCTAATTATTTTGTATTAAGGCGGTATTTTGCTGATATTCCGCCGTTTCCGGCCGCGAGTGTGTCCCCGAGTGAGGACAGTTCAGGACTTCGAGTGATAAAAACGTTAACGATGCTCGACAGTTCGACGGCCGGAAGTCGAACGTAGAGCCCTAGCCTGTGTTTCAGTGGTTTTTTGTGTTTAAGGTAAAATTTAGTGATACAGTGATAATACAATGTCGGCATAGGGGGCGGGCTGAGTTGGGCCTTAGAGGCCATGCTTAATAACCTCACGGCGACAGCTTTAGGAGGTAAGCTAATTTCTTATCAGTCTATATTTTTTTACCATTTAGAGAATATTAAGACTTCGCCCACCGGTTCTTGTTCTATGTATATCAATTTTCAACATATTTTGACACTCCGTTTCCCACTGCGTGTTGAGTGGCTTAATTCATGCGCTTTTTTTCATTCTTACGATACATCATCATTATTTTTTTTTAATGGATAATAAAATAATTTTCTTTGAAATGTTATTCCCTTAAAAATATATATTGTTTTAACACTATGTAACAACTTATATTTAAATTAATTTAATTTTGCCTCTCTCTGTTTATTTCCACCACTCAGTATGTAATGGCTCGAAAATGTCCATCGACGCAAATGGAGAGCTGAGTGTTTGACAGTATGGTCCCCCTGCCTTCCTTGATATGCGGGAAAGTTGTGAAAAATTGTCTGTGGAATTATTATAATATTTTGAGTATATTAACAATTAATAACTACGAATTTTTTGACAAATAAATTATTAAATCGCTCAATGAAACTAACTGTAAAATTGATGAGACGTATTTAATTTTATATTTCTTATTTGTATTTATTTTAAAAAAAGTTTAATTAATATTTTTTTAACTTTATTTAAAAATCTGAGTTTTAATAAATTGATTTACAATTATTTGTCTAAACTTAGTCTTAGAAGTTCACTTACTTCAACCACAAGTAACCCGTACACAAGTAAAATGTTTCTACTATTTTATATCTATGAATCCATAAATTAAGTTGCAATATTTCCGTCGTGGTGCCGGGACACAGGGGTGTGACTGTAACGTGATAGTTGTGGGTTCCCCGATCGAATGAATTATTATTTATTAATATTTTCAATTCCTCTCACTACCACCAAGGAAAAGCCAAGCGTTGGGTTCCGGAACGGAGTGTCTTAACACTAGCTTCCCTCTGCCTGAATGTACGCTGAATACAGTGTGAAGCTTTAAGCAGATTTTGTTTTAATTTTAACGTTTTAAGCTTAACTCATATTACGAGTATATTCCTATTTATTATAAGAGCAACCATTGAGTTTCTCGAGAGCTCTTTTTAGCAGTCCCTACTGTCTTTCAAGCCGGGGATGGTTTCCAGTAAAACTGATAACCCTGACATGTTTATATTAATTATCAACTCAAAGTTTATTTTATTTCAGTTTGCCTTATTGGAAATAAATTTTATTTGGAGATCTACTACATTCAAAACTAGTGATCGTCTCGCGGCTTTCCTTGCCTTCGCCTTCTTAAATCCATTGTTATATTGGAATTGGAACCTATATATGTTTCATCTAAATACATTTGGCAGTTTTTGTGTGTAAGAGAAATAATCCATCTATCCTAACTTTCCTATTTTCAATATTAGTAGGATATAATATTTATGTCGTATAATAAATACACAATAAGAACTAGGTACATATTTTTTGAAGTCAAAATGACAAGTCTACTAAAAAGTAGTAAAAGTAGTAAAAGAAACCTAAAACTTTTTCATCATAAACACAAGTTTAGTATCGAGCGCTTTCTTTAACGAGATTCAATTCCATCAAACGGCCTTTATGATCCCGATGATCCCGACAGCTTCCGGTGTCTCACAGGTGCCACAGATGCCACATTGGAACTTTTAAGTAGCTTATTCGTGTATATTATACATTTTTAGGATTATTTCCTATTAAATATAATTAAAAAATGCTTTTCTATTATATTTTATGTTATTAGATATTTTAGGGTGATAAATTGTGGTGAGGCTTTTGTGGATTTAATTATTTGTTTTATTTTAGTGATTAAAGTAATTGCCTTCTTTCTTCTTCATATTTGGCCTTATACTTTAAAATACTATATAGTTATTAATAAAGATAAAAAAATATCGTTCTGAGAATTAACTAAGTGCTAAAATAGCACCAGCTGTTTTAGATAATTCCAAATGGAAATAGTCGATATAATAAAACGATTATCTTGTTTTCCAATGTCACTAACTTTTGTTTAAGTTTGCAACTTAAAATTTATTGAAAACACTTTGTGTTCAATGTTCCTATTATTTACCTTTCTATATAATATGTATATTCTACATATTGATCATATATCGTAATTTTCACAGCAATGCAATAAAAAAGGTTCTATTCATAATTAAAGACTAAGTTTAATGGTTCCCCCAAAAACATTGCAATATTGAAAAATATATAAATTCAATTAGAATTTGTTAGGGATAGCAGTAGGGTTCCGTAAAGAAAAAACGGAACCCTCATAGGATCACTTTGTTGATCGTCTCGAGTTGTTCGCTATCAAACTGAAATTAATGTGAAATACTCTTGATTCACCTTGGAGCATAGAAAATTAAGCTTCTAGGTTAACGCAATCAAAAGATACGACGTTTACGTTTATGCATCGTTATTAGTGCATTTTTTGTACTACCCGTGGATCTACAATTATGAAATTTGACAAGAAGTGAAAACTTGAAGTATTAACTTTATTTATTAAAGAAAAAAAACCCAAAAAGTGAAAATTTATAAATATTTGATAGGCGAAAAACATAAAATTTAAGTATATTATTATATTATAATAAAAAAATCGCAGTAAAGAACCATAGAATTGTTTGGCTTTACCTAGTGATTTCATGACTTCAAAGAAACAAACAGTTTCCTGGAAACTTGGCTGGTTTTGTACAGAATGTTTTTGGTATTTTTTTTTGCAGAAGATTTTTACTTGATTAGTTTATCAGATCTTTTAGTGCCATAAATCAGGGTAGGTACTTTTACCTGACAACTAAATCAGACATAGTATAGGATAATTGGCATATTAGGTTTTGGGCTCTTGGAGTTTTTCATTAGGGTCACCAGGTACTCCAGATCTTCGATGTTCCTATATATGATAGCTTTCCCTTTAGGTACCCACCTATTAAATCCTACCCCTGTACCAAATTTCAGCTTTGTAGGTCTATGGGAAGTACCGTACATTTCTATTCTGTGCGTGAGTCAGCGTCGAAATAGTGAAAATTTGCTTGCAAAATATACTTTAGCATAACTTCGGAAATATATGATCTACAAGTTTGAAATTTGGAGGTTCTGATGTGTGCTTATAGCATACTAGAACATAATTATTTAAAATCTTTAAATCTATCCAGAGGTTCCTAAATATGGTTCCAGAAAAGAATGCTATGGCAGTGCCTTGCTTCACGCTCGACGTGACGGGGGTACTGCCGTGCCCCCAGATAAATAAATAAATAAATTTAAAGTAATAAAAAAGTAAATTAATACAAAATGTCGTAGTAAATGAAATTAATATAATATATCTTAAAAAAATCAGCTTCATATTGGACGTGCGTAAGACGTTGAGTGGTGGAACTTAACGCCGGGCTTGGTGCCAGAGAGAAGAGATAAAATTTTGATAAATAATAATTCATCTATATTGTCCTACTTACCAAAACGTGAAAAAATCGTAACGAAGCCTAGCCAGCCTAATGGCACAACGTGTGATTGTTGTAGGTTCGGTTCCGACTCGGGGGAATGAATTGTTTAATATTTTAATTTACTGGCGGCTCTGGTAACAAGACAATGCGCGGATTTGAGTCCCGTCACCGAACACACAATACTTAGAAAACTCGGCGGTGCATGTAGAACGGAGTGTCTTAACAATAGGTTCCTTTTGCCTATACTGCTAGTTTCATACAAAATCTTAAATTGTACCTAGTAAACAATGTCAGCAGGTCACAAAGAGCAGTGCTCAGAGAGCAAGCTCGAGCTCAAGCCGAGCGTGGAGCGGCACCATGCGCCGGCGCGCCTCCTCGCGCACTCCATACGGGCCGACCACCTGCAAGGTACTTGTACAAGGTGTTTGCATCCATCTATACATAGAAATAAAGTTGAAGTGACGCTGGTAAACAAAGGGAGGTAAACCTTTATACACTAAATGAATTGAAATTTAAAAATTAATAATTAAACAGTTTTCCTAAATGCACTTAAAAAATATTAAATTAATAGTCCAAACGAGTGTAGCCGTTTGTATTTAATATTTTAAGTGTTTTCTAAATTTATAACGTGAAATAGTGATAAGTGACGTAAAATATCTTTTTTTTTGTTAAATAATCGTAGATTTTTCTACCTGGTACTGCATACAGTTACACACATTCCATTTCTTTTATTAAAATATAATATTTTATTTACGATTTTAACGCAGGATAACCTTGTAACATAAAATCTAGTAAGTAGTCGCAAAACAGTGAAGTGTGTTTATTGTAAACTAGTTTCCACGTACTGCTTTGTCCGCGACGCCAAATACAAATAAATAAACGAAAAACATTTTAAGTGCCCGTGACATAATCTAATGCAGCCTAAAGCCTTCTTTAATAAATAAACTATACAACACATATTTTCGATAAAAACCACTAGTTCCTAAGATAAGCCACATAAACTCTTCAGTTTTACAATATAAGAATAGACAATACATTAGATACGCACTCTAAACGGGATATACTCACACGTTGTCGCAGGCGGCATTCACCAGCAGCACGGCGGGCACATGTCCACGGTGCCCGTTAGCATGTCGTCCTCAGCGTCGGACAGCGACAAGCCAGCCAAGCAGAAAAGACATCGAACCAGGTAATTCACGTGGGAACCTACTTACATATGACTAATATTACATGAAAAGTTATAAGAATATAACCAATATAAAAATATTAATGACATTCAATAAACTGGAATTAAAATCCTGTAAATTAATTTTTATACGATATTATTCTTATTGATAGATATTCTTTAGAGCTAAGTTTTTTTTGAAATTCCAGTACAGGGAGAAAGCGTTGTCATTTATTAAATAAAAATAAAAAAAATATTATTAAAATAACATAAACACCACTTGATGGGTGGGATAGGTGATTCGTGTAAAACACTAAATACTAAAAAAGTAAGTTTTACGCCTTTCACGCCTTACAAATATAAATTGAATGCTTTCAATGCTTTATGGCACAGTAAACTGTGTTATCTGGCATTTAATAGTTTGTTCTGTGCAGGTTTACACCAGCACAATTGAATGAATTGGAAAGATGCTTCACTAAGACCCACTATCCAGACATCTTCATGAGAGAAGAGATCGCGATGCGCATCGGCCTCACGGAGAGCAGAGTACAGGTATGTCACTCGCTTTTATATCTTTACTATCTTTTATGCTGGTTTGGTCCGAGTATTCAAATAGAAACAACTAAGAGTTATGAATGACTGTTTCTAACTTGACCGAATTTTGCAGTTACAGTGAGTTAAATCGAAACGATTGACGTGACGTAATATATAAAAAATATTTTTTTTATTCAATCCAGTACTATCAGAGATTGGTTCGATTAATCAAACGAACTTTGAGCTATTATAATACTACTATTGTAGTAGTATTGGTAAGTATGTTTTTATGTTTTTTTTATAAATTCTCAAATCATTTGCATATCAAGGCATAAAAGTTAATTCGTGAGTCTTTTATAAAGTCATATAAAAACGCTAAAGATTTTAGATCAGTTAAAAATAATTTTGTGAACGTTAGATATTTAATTATTTTCGCTGCAGCGTAACTCAATTGATGTGAATGATCTATATTTATTCTGCTGAATTTTATATTTACATTTAAAATAATTATATTTGAACATTTTAAATGGACTATTTTAGAACTACTAATATTCTATTGAACTTTTTTCGACTGGCTTTGATCACTTATATTGATCTTATTCCATTCTAAACCATAGTATCTGACATCCGTTGAACAATGAAAAAAGTATCTAAAAAATAAAACGGCGGTACAAATGGATCACCTTGCGTGACTCCACTTCGCATGCTCCATACAAAACTTGCACTATGTTGATACTTTTCACGAGACCTTCTACCTGAATCGACCTTAGTATTTACTATTTATAGTCAGGAATATACAAATATGCTTACAATTTTTTAAGCTTAGAGCCAAGTGAATATAATTCAAAAGCATAATTGAATTTCTAATCAAAAAATTGTATTCCCGAAATAAAGTTATTATTTTAAGGTTTGAAAATATTAGTTACTTGTGTTTAAGACAGGATGACAATTCATCACTTCTTTTTTATATTATTACTAACTTGTCCGCGGAAATAACTAAGTTTTGCGTAAACATCACTAAATAGTCAACAGCTTCTATTGACGTAATATAAAACGATTGTAAATTGTCGATTTATGTGACGTACGTAATAATCGGTGAACTGTTAATGGTAGCTTTGTAGAAGCATTTAGTTTCAAGTTAAACCGTACTTTGCGTTAAGAATTAGTCTTAATTTGTGTCGCGCGCTCACTCACTAATGTTTGTGTGTTCGTTAACGCCGGGCATTGAATCGTCAGCTTCTAGAGTAGGAGTTGCACTGACTTTCGTTTTTTTGTTAAATCGGTAGCTGTGATTTGAATTGTTTTACTTTAAAATAAGCAATTAAGAAAATAGTAAAATGAAGACGTTATAGTAGAAGTAGTGGAAGAAGTAGCTTATTAACAAGGTTTAAATATATCGGTTGTATAAAAAAGTTAAGCTTCATATTGGAGTGGAAATAGAACTTAAATCATTGCATGTACAGTAAGATGTTCTGCAACTGTGCCGTGAGAGCAGTATTTCCAAATGTTATCTTTATTATTTCCAAATAATTTTATATTAAAACCTGTTTTTAATCCCTCGTCAACTAATATCATGACACATCCCCCATTTTAGTATCCGAGGTAACTCTGACCACAGGTAGTGTTGTATTACAACTCTCGTCAGTCTTTCTCGATAAAAGGATTAACCAATATAATATGTAAAATATAATAGGTTCTATTTGCCTACTCTGCTACTTGCGGTATACAACGTGAAACAAAAAAAAAAAGTATACAAGCTCTCCAGTATAGTTTATAATAAATATAAATTATTAAAGTAATCGTAAAAGGTGTCGATTCATCGCTACGCCGCTAAGTATCGGTCAGTGTTGACTCGACCGATGATCGTCATATTGGTAGAGCTATAGAGCTGTAGAGTTGTACAACTACCGCTCATTAAGCCATTGTAAATACTTATTAACATACGTATTAACGCTGAATAGATTATTACATATTTAACAAAGCTACTTACATTACTTTTATTTATTCAATTTTCTAATCCAATAAAAAATATATTAGTTGGACTTGGATTACTATGAGACAGACAATTAAGTAACAATATATTCTCATCGATAACATATTTTTATATGAGTAGGTACCGAGTGGGATTGATATCACAAATTTTTACTTAAACAATCTGTACTTGATTGAGAACATTACATTGTCTGTCCGTCGCATCGTAATAGTACAAAGGCATTTGACTGTAAACGCCGTTCTGAGTATTATGTCCAACTAGCGGGCCGCCCACGGCTTCGCCCGCTTAAAATACATGATTATTGATTTAATAAGCAGAATTGATTGACAACTATAATGACTTCTAATATGATTTTTTTATTACTTTAATCTGTAATATTCTAATATGATTTTTTTACGACATTATCGTAATTTCTATAAGAATTTTTGATTGTTTCGAACTAAAAAATACGACCAATGTTGATATTTGATATTCATAAAATATACATAAAGCTAATTATTTATTATATGTATATATTTTTGTAACATTACGTTCTTTTTACCTATGTTATGTTTTTTAAAGCTCTGTTAAATGTGCTGATGTCACTTAATAATTTAATGTACTGCTTCAGAAACAGCCTTAAATGTTAAATTATTGATTTGGGTAAGGATTCATAATATTCTTTGTAAAATAACTGTAATGTTTGCATATTAACTCCTGTACAGTTTTTAAATTAGTTACACATATTATTAGCTAAATGTACAATTGGTAAATATGTAGTTATTACAGAGTACACGTAGAAAGGATGTTTTTAGGCATTTTTATATAGATTTATTTCAAACGAACGAACGAACCAAAAAATCTATGTATTTGCTTGATATCTCTTTGAAGATCAAATCGTTCTTTATCTCTGTGTTGAATTAATTACGATTTAAACTTAACTGTTACGATTTATGAAGGTAATCTCCACTAACAGTTCAATTTTATTTACTTTATTGTATAAAATATTGTATAATAGTGCTTCAAAAATATATATTTTTATCAACAGTCATATAACCAACACGTTTCGAATGTCATTCTTTAGCCAGGAATCTTACCAGCACGATTGCTATATAACATTCACAGGCAAACTAATGCCTTGAGTTAATTCACATGACGATAACTTTGTTTTTAATGAACCGATTTTGATGAACCAAACTTTAATTGTTAAGTTGAGTTAAAACAAAGGTATTGGTGAAACTTTTAAGTAAATCGGTTCAGTATTTTCGGAGATTCGCGAGACCACACGTATAGACTGACAGACAGACAAGAAATTAAAAAAATATATTTTTGCTTTCTATTATTCTTTTTAAGTGTCCCTCTATCCATTTCAGTCAAAATTACTAAATGTACAGACAAAATATTTTTACTATCTTATTATATATAGAGATTAGGGAATGAATAATTTTCTGGCAAATGTGGCATTAAGGTCTGCCTTTTAATACCTAGTATCTTGTATATATAGGGTAGAAAGAGGAGAACGGAATATCTTTAATACTAGGTTTAGGTAGGTTTTTCTCTGTCAAACCTTCTACGTTAAGAAAAATATAGTAAAATACAATTCATTACACACAAGAAGTTTTTAAAGTAGCACGATCTGGTGTGAAATGTTATTTCTGTGTAAAACATGTATCAAAAGTTCCGAGAAACCTGTGCATTAGTACAAGTTCCCAAGTATAGGTGTTTGCGGAGGCATGCGGTGTGGTGATGGGGCAAATAACGTGGGCCTGGACCTACTCGCTGTTCGCAAATACTACGTAAAAATAATATAGTAAATAACTATTTAACTTTAATTTTTTCAATAATTTATGTTGATTAATAATAAATAATAATCAATATTTTTTACAGAATAATTGAACAATGTGTGATATAAAATCTGGTTACACAACTTACCATTTCCATAAAATAAACGTTTATCAGGTAACTCTTATTTAGGATTTATATTTCATAAAATAAATGAAACTCTGTCCATTTTGAGTTAAATCAAGAAAACAAATGATATATTTTACAAATCTACTCATTTTTTTCTTTTGGTTTTATAATATTAAGTTGAATGGATAGATATAGGATAGTTGGACAACTATCAATATTGTAAATTTGACTTGGCTCATATTTTTACATTAATGTTTTCCTTCGATACAAGTAACGCACTCAACATATTCGACGTACCGTATGTACTGCTGTACTGTGCGTACCGGAACAAATACAATAGCACTACATCATTAAAGATGACGTCATGAATTTTATCACTTCATGCTGTCATATTGTTAGGTCATAATTATTTCGTCGACAAATACAACACTGCCTATATTACATTCGTTGTGAGTTGTTAACTCCACTTGAATATTTTATTTAGGTTACATAAACATTGTCTTGGTCTAGTTGACAGCGCGCGGCGTTGAGTTTCGTCACTCAGTTCGTATTTCTAAAATAGACAAAATATGGAGAACTGAGTGTCCAAACACAAGATGTTGCGGTAGATATGTAACGATTAAAAATATTACGAAATAATATTTTCATATACATAAACATACAATAAAACGAGCACTTAGTAGCCGTTCACGCTGTACCGAGTAATTAAAGTATGTGAAACAGTAGCTTTTGTCTATCACGTATTAACCAAAACTTGCCACACAGGCGATTCTTGGGCGATGGATTCGTAAAGCATGTTTAGCACTAAATATAGCAATGATTAATTCAATATTATGAATTAATTTGTTTCCCTTTAGTGTAGTAAAGTGTTGTTTCTTTCGTTTTGTAGACCTTATCATTTATTTAAGCTGGTATAGTTTCCTATTTTTGATAAATAATTATTGTTTTATATTTTTTTATTTTATCAAATTATAAATATATGAATAATGTTAGTATGTTTATTAGCAGCTATCAAGGTGTAATTCAAATCACCTGCGTTATATGTTAAATGGTTATACCTAAGTTCACATCTCGCGCTTAGAAGTTTGAAATTCCATTTCTATTCTTTCACTCGGTTTTGTTTTTAACCTAACTATAATTATATTGTCATTCAACAAAAAAAAATTTAACTCGTATATTTTCATTCTTTCGCTCTGGAACCAAGGCAAAAGCGCGGCGTTGAGTTCCGCCACTCAACGGACGGACGTTTGTGCCATTTCTACAGTAATACAGCTCATTCATCAGAATAACACACACGCTATAATTTATGCAAAGATTTTCAATAATTTGGCTATAATATAAGCATAACTTTAAGCGGGCGAAGCCGCGTTTGGGCCCTATTACTCGCCCGTATCTGATATTCATTAAAGTGCGATACAACGCGATACGTTCAATGAAGCGTTGGTCTACTCCAAGCGGAGACTACTTCGCGCCAAACTGTGAGATTCTTGTAAAGTTTTTATTATTTATTTTTATAGTGCGAGTCTTTGTGGCTACTTTTTTAAGGATTGAGGTGTAATGTGGACTTGTGTTTGCCGAGCTTGTGCCTTTTTTAAAGATTTTTTTTAATGTTTAGTTAATGTTTTGACTTAAGAAACGTACTTTAACTAGTGACTTAATATCACTTCATTTATTATAATATTTTAAAGCTTTTACCTGTTTCCATACGTACTATTTTGTTGGATATTTTATGACAGTTTTAATTTAAAAAATCACATAATAAGCCAGTTTCCACCGGAGCAGAACCATTAACTAATATAATCCCAAGAATAAACTCTATACTTGTACTTCCACCAATAAATAGTCGGGTGGAAAGGACTGAGGGAACCGAAAGAGTTGAAATGATCTTTCTCAATTCTAGGGAGCGGAGCGAAGTAGTTACCAAGTACAAAACACTTTGTCGATGGAAATGTAAACCTATTTCTTTCAACGGAGTCCGTTTGGTTTAAGATTTTTTTTTCTTTAATTTATTTAAAAATAAATTATTTCTTCATAGTAATATTACGCAGAATAAAATAACTTCTGTCTTACACTAGATTCCATCTGCCTAGGCCTATTTTGCTACATTCGAAATACAACAAATACAAAAGCAGCAGCAAGTACATTTATGTTCATTTTCATCTATTTTAATATAGAAAAAGAAATGTATTTTGTGTTATCGATCATTTTGGCGAGTCAGTAAAATTATAAGCGTGTTGACGACGGCGCAGGGGCGGGCGCGGGCGCGGGGCGGTCGTGTGAAATGGGCCTGTTTGCATTGCTTTATAACAATTTTATTATTCGAACTTATAAGGCATGGTTTATTATTGACTAAATAAATAAAAAAGAAAAAAAATATTCTTATATGTTTTCACGTTGTATCCCGCACAAAGCAAAGTAGACAGGAGAGATCTCTTCTGTCTATCTTTAGGCTAGCTTTTTTATAGGTGTATAAAAATGTGTCATTTCTGAATGACGACTGACTTAAAATGCTGAAATTCGGCATGTACATGGGTGGGGTTTACAAAGTAATGGGAGACGACTAGTATAATATATTATATTGCTACAATACAAGTTACAGTGCTTGTATTAGTACAGTATATAAGTCACAAACTTATACCTACTACCAGCAAGATTATAGTCTTGTAGTTTATATTTGGGTTACTTGCAGTGCAGTGGAATATGGCAATGTTGTGCATATCATCATCTCGATCTTGAGTTTTGATTACAATCATAAAATATAAATACTATCTTCCACGTCAGCGCGTGTAGGGGCAGTGTGTACCTGCAAGTGTAATAGTTGTGGGTTTGGGTGTGGGTGGGTGCTTGTTTGGAAATTAACTTTAATCATTAAAATAATCAATTTTTTAATAATTCTCCACTCAACGCGCAATGTCTCGAAGTAGGACGAGAAATGAGAGAGAATGGAGTGTATAGACATTGGGTTCCTTCTGCCTATCCTGCTGTGCGGGAGAAAGCGTGAACATATTTGTTATATTGGTTCTTTATTGTCGATAAAATTAAGAACTTCTTTTAATAAATAACAGTTTTAAGCTTTAACTTTTAATATATCTTATAGAATTAGAATTAGAGTGTATCTGTTGATTTAATAACTATTATTTATATATGGATGTATAATTACAATTATGAATATATAAATTTAAGCTAATTACTATACAAAAAAATATTAAATGTAAATACCAAACAGAAAAATATCAATTATGAAACATAAGTTAAATTTGATTTCTAATATAATATAGTTTTAAATCTTTTTATTCCGATTCAGCTTCCCTAACTCTACTTATTCCGATATTCATATCACATCAACAAAAAAAGCTAATAATGTATTCATTTAAAAGCGGCAAGTGTTCCGCTATCTAATAAAAATAAATAAAAAATGTCGCCGCGTCCCCACATCCCCCTCCCCCCGCGTCCCACTGCTCCCCCGGCACCGCGTGCACGCTCGTGATTCGCACTTTGTTTACTAAATCCTTTCATTATTAAAAAGATCTATAGCTTAGTGGTGTGACATACTTCTTTTATCGGTATATCGAGATCGAGTTAAATTATTAATTATTTAAAAATTTTAAGTACTGCAGGTTTCTTTTATAATACTTGTTAAGTAAGATGGCCCTGGCGCTGCGGCACGCAGTGCGACTATAAACGTGACGGTTTGATTCATTAGAGGAATTAATTGTATTGACTATTTGTTCCTGTAAAAAGATAAAGTGCGGCGTGTAATATTGCATCTACAAAACGCGATGTTTCATAAATAAAGTGGAGCGTGGGAAATAGAGTTCTTAACACTACGGTCCCTCTCTGCCTGCCGGCCTGCACCTTGCTAAATTTTATAGAAATATAAGAATAAAGAAAAAATACTTCTGCAATAGACGTCCATTAATTAAATATACATAAATACACGAAAGTTTCTAAGTTGAACCCTTTTGGAATTATCATTGATAGTTCCATTTTTTTATATTCTGTTATCAAAAAATATCATTATTAAAGTGATTACTAAAAATATGTATAATAACAATATTGATTGCCGTAGTGGCATAGCGGCATAATGTCTGACTTGTAAAGCGACAGTTGGTAGTTCGATTCTTACTCGGGGGAATGTAACAAGAAAAACTGCGGCATTGAGTTTCGCCACCCAAGAGAAAATGTCTCACAAATGGGGTGGTGGGTGCAACGGAGGGTTCTTATCACTATTTATATATACCCTCTGAAATGCGTGATACAGTGTATTTTTTTATTTATAATTTATAAGCCAAAATTTAACAAATAATTTAAAAGCAATCACCAAAACTAAATCTAATCAACATACAAAACAAAACCGTAAAACAGCCACAGTAATGT
Organism: Heliconius hermathena; assembly: GCA_013403705.1. NCBI lineage: Eukaryota > Metazoa > Arthropoda > Insecta > Lepidoptera > Nymphalidae > Heliconius > Heliconius hermathena. Next base: position 47,786 of record JAAIXJ010000340.1, on the reverse strand, counting down.
CACACACACGAACAGCAAGTACAAGGGAAATGTTTCTCTATCATACATTATTCCGGCCTTTTTTAACGCAAAGTGCGTCATTGTTAATTGCATTATGGACGAGTCGTGTCTGTTTGTCTAAAAAGACAGTATTTTCCACTCTTGTTCACTTAAATATTTGAGCAAGTCTCTTTTTAATTACATCACTACGATTTTGTAACTATTTTCGTTTATTCTGTATTTACGTTAATTGGTACGTTTTGGTACATTATCAGCTTACAGTAGTTGTGGGTTTAAAATATATATTATATTTTTTGAATATTTTTTATTTATAATAACGCTTACGCAATTGCTTTTTGCTATTTTCTTTTCGTAAAACTTTAGAGGTTTTCAAATGATTATCTACGTAAAATGGAAAATCCTATTTTATATCGTTTCCGAAAGATTTTCAAGCTCTCCTCTCTTAGTGTTCTCTACACTCCTTAACCTACGAAATTATAACTTTTTGTGCTATTTCTGTCAATAGTCACGGAAGAGTTTAGATATATTATATAGATGTATTATATATATTATTATATGTATACAAATCTTCATAAATATCATCTAACTATAACATTGAGAGGATGTTATAGAAATATATTTCAACAGTAAAAAAAAGATTTTCAATCTTTTTTTATCACTATCAACTTTTTATATATAACGTTTTTTTAATTTAATTGCCTTACATTTTTGATGTTATGGGAATCTGCACAACATTACATCATACGAACATAAACACAAATTTCGAACACGATATAATATTAGGTAAACATGAACATATACAATATAACATAGTACAGAACATCGACACGACTACATCCCCGCATTAGGGGCATTAGCGTCCCGCGACATTAAGATTTATTAGACCAATAACTTACGTTCTGCGGTCGACGCGACGCGACGCGGCGGTCAACCTATACTGCGTGTAATGCTTGCTTATATTATAATTTTACTATAATATTACATTTAAATGAGAATATATTTATTATTTTTATCAAAAAAACTCTCAGCTTCACGCTGTACCCCGCATATAGCAGGATCAGCAGAGGAAACCTAGAGTTAAGACACTTCGTTTGCCACTTTCCGCTGAATTTTCAAATCATTGCGTGTTGAGTGGCACCTCGCTTTGCCTTGTTACCAGCGGAAAATATTAATAAATAAGAATTTTTTAAACATTTTTAAAGTGTTATTCCACACTTAGGAAAGAAAAATAGTTATTTAGAAAACGTATAAAAATTTGAGCGGGACTCGAACCCGCGCCTCCTGGAAACCGACCAGGCGCTCTGACCACTAACTAAGCCATGCGTTCTCGCCAAGCTACGTCGAAATTTTTATACGCTTGTTACTACTTATTTATGTTGTTAGCATCTCTGTAGGGAGATTTTTACAAATTTCCGCTACCCAAAGATAATTACAAAAAATTTTCGTTTGGCTAGAGAGAAACTTTTTTTTAAATATTTTAAAACATTTTTAAAGTGTTATTCCACACTTAGGAAAGAAAAATACTTATTTAGAAAACGTATAAAAATTCGTCAAATTTTTATACGTTTTCTAAATAGGTAAATAAGAATTTATTCCCTCGAGTGGGAATCGAACCCATAATCTTTGCGTTTACAGTCACACGCTTGTATCACTCATACAACGGCCTCACAATATATGGCCTGATATTATGTTTTCTTTAAATGTTTGTAAGATTATGGGAGAAAGTATAATATATACAATAGAAACTGAAACATGTGGCTTTAAACATTTTAATAAGTGATGTGTTTGGTATACCTACATTTGTTTTATCTACACGAATTGATAATTACATTTAGCGACGTAGTTACAGAGGAACTATGGTGGAGACACGTGCATTCTGATCTCTCCCTAGCTGGCTGGCTGGCAAAACTAGCGCGCGCGCTAAGACACATGGTACTCCGCTTTATGCTGATTTTTCGAGATATTGCGTGTTGGGTCGCAGAACTCAACGCCGCTCTTTGCCTTGTTAGAAACTACAGTGGGAATCAAACCCACAAAGTTTTCGTTTAAAATCACACTCTTGTGTTACCTCCCCACGTCGGCCTACAATTTTTAATAGAAACATTGTATAGAACGTATATTGCATGAACAAACTTCCAAATTGTTATTTCCATATAATTTATTTAAAGTAATAATCATCACACATAGATGGATATTGAATATTAAAAAGGGCTTGTTAAACGAAATCAAATGTACACCTGGAGTCGGGCGCGGCTCCGATGTCGGAGTATCGATTGACAGGTGATGCTTCTTGTAATTGTGGTAACTGATTGTTATATTGTTCTTTTTAATATACTATAGAATAGCAATATGACGTCAATCAGTTGAGTGTCCGACTGGACACGCGATGGTTGTGAGTTCAATTTCGTCGGTTTTTTTTAGGTTTGGGTAGATGAAGTGCGGCGTTAAGTTTAGCCAATTAATACACATTTTTAATAAAACATTCAGAATGGAACTCTGGGTAATGTTGTCCTAATAAATGTTTTGTACAGTGTTTAGTGTTACGTAGTTTTCTGTTAATTTGTCTAAATTTTGAATTGTACATATAATAGTTATCCGCATTACAAACTAACGATAAAATATATTATAAATGTTTTTTTTTTAGAAAACATTAAAAATGGAACCGGACAGGAATTGAGCCCGTGCCTTTTAGACACCGTACAAGCGCTGAGCTATACGTTGCTTGATAAGAATTACGTCGAAATACTTACTATGAGCTTGTTTTATTTATATGTTCTTCACATCTCTGTAGAGGTTAAAAATTTTCACTACCCAAAGATAATTGCTTAGAATTATCAATGCTACAGTCAAAAATGTTATACGTATTGTAATATAGTATTTTTTTTGGTTTAAGCTGTATCTGGCGCATACCAGGATAGCCAGTGGGAGCCTGGGAACCTAGTGCTAAGACCCTCTGTCCCCATTAAAACACATCTCTTACCACTTGAGAATTTTGGAACGTTTAGGATACAAAAAATATAAACTATTTTTGTATCCTAAACGATGGAATGTGATGGAATAACACGTTAACAAAGGTTCATAATATATTATGAAATATATAATAAAAATAATTCAAACCAGAACACGATATGAGCACCACATTACAATGACTATTTATAAATAACCACAATGTTCATAAAAAGCCGATCTGCTCACGAAATGTGCTATAAACACTTTTCTCTGTAACAGTCCCCCGAGCGGTGATTTAGCGTTATAGTAGGCGATACGCAGAAAACACGTATTGGGGATCTACAATGTGTCCATTAAACTTAGAAACGCAATAGGTATCTTTTTAAAGGAAATTATGCCGATATTTTTTACAGAATCATTCTTTTTTCTGCATAGCAGCATAAGTAGAGTCCGTAGTGTTAAGACACTCCGTTCTCCACTGTAAGTCTAGTTCTTGAAACATTCCTTGTTGAGTGGCGGAATTAAATGCCACAATTTGTCTACTAACGCGAGAAAATATGTTACAGTTAGTCAGTATGTACTATAATAATTTTAAAAACATTTTAACATCATTATATTAAGCACAGACATACAAAAAATATGTATTCCAAAATTGCCAAAACAAGTAAAACCCACATCTACGCCCCCTAGGGTTATCTTGATATAGCATTATTTTGCAATTCGCAATAACAGTGTAAGTACAGAGGATCAGTGGTTATTAGCTGGGGTCAGTTCGAATCCCAGATGACTCGGTGACCATTGTGTTACCTTGCTATACAATTTACTGTTTTAATGGAACAATTTGTTAGTATTAGTTAGATTTGAGAAGAGAAATGGTTAAGGTATTTTTTGGGTCTCTTGATTTCTGTTAGTTATCTCTGGATTGTTTTAGAACCTATAAAATTAAATAAAAAATACATATCATGTAAAGTATTATGAAGACAGGACTAGGCGTCGTTTTTAAGTCAGACAGTGTAGGTTTGACATCAACTGAGAACATAGACAGCAAAAGTGATAGTTATAGATCCACCATAGTCCACTAAGGAGAGTGACCTGCGATATAATAAACAAAGTGCAGCATTGGGTTCCGCCAAAGCAGAGAAAGAAGAGTCTTAACACTATATTGTCTCCGCTCTTACTGTATGCGGGACAAAGCGTGATTTTATATTTATTGCTTCACATTTTGCGACGTAGTCAAAGTGGTAGCTGTACCATTTCGTAACACTATACAAACCTAGCCAGACTCATTAAATATCCCACACACAACAGGGTAGGCAGAGGGAACCTAGTGTTAAGACACTCCGTTTCCCACTTCGCCTCAAATTCTGGAGGCATTGCGTGTTGAATGGCAGAATTCAACATCGCGCTTTGCCTCGACAAAGACAAGAAATGGAAATACACTTTTAAATAATTATTTCATCTCCTCGAGTGGGGATCGAACCTACAACCAGTCGATTTTACAATCACACTTTGTGCCCCTGCGCCAAGACTGGCCTCAATCTACTTGTACGAGTATATCTACTTGCGTTATATAAACATACATCTAAGTAAATTAGACCTTTATCAAATCTTTATAAAATATATATTTATCTTTTAAAATATACATCTAAGTAAATTAGACATTTATAAATGTAAAAAAAACCCATACTTCACGCTTTTCACGCATTGCAGAAAAGGAATGTGTTAAGTTTCCTATAATTCGAATAATGCTCTATGTAGTTTGAGTGGCGGTACTCAACGCCGCGCTCATAAAGAAACAAACACTATATAAAATGTAATAAAATAAGCTTATTATATGTAAATGCTGTACCAATTTTAAAAACCCAAACAAAATATTAATAGGATTATCACAGCGGGAACACAACGTGTAGACTGTCGTAGGCACAATCAAATTGAGCATCTAATTCTCTCATAACCCCCGGTACTGATTTAAAAGTCAATATTCGTGGCGAGGGGTGCGCTAGTAATTAGAGCCGTAGTCCTACGAACTAGGGAGTTCGTGTAATGAATAAATTGTTTTGTTGTTAACTATATTTTTTTTTCTATAAACTAGAACACGTAGAAGAAATGTTGATCTAATCTAAAGTTTAAAATTATGAAAAAAATAAGAAACAATAATAACATTATTTTTTTACTTTTTAAATTGTAAATTCAATTTGATAAGTTTAAATTAGGCCACAGTGTTATAAAATTGATAATGATAGTCGAAATTAGTTCTCCTTACTTAACAAACACAATGATTTTTTGGCATCACGCTACATGCAGGGAACCTAGAGTTAAGAAGTTAGATTTAATATTAGAATCTAGTTAATATTAAATATTTAATTTCTCCAAGTAGGAATCGAACTCACAGTCGTTTTTTTTTTTATGGAAAAGACAAAGCAAACGAGCGTTCGGGTCACCTGATGGTAAGTGACTACCGCCGCCCACGACCTCGTGCAACACCAGAGGAGCTACAGGTGCGTTGCCAGCCTTTAAGGTGGGTTGGGCGCCGGAACCCGGCATTACCTGATGCGAAACGCAGTGGCATAAAGCCACTACCTAACGCCGGTTTTAAATGCCGGGGGTGGTAATGATCCGGTCGAGTCTGCCCATGCGTGTTGCCATTGCTGGCGACGTGACTCTAGCACACGTTCTTTAGTCGCCTCTTACGACACACCACCAGTACCAGAATGATCCTATTCTAGGCCGGGATCACACAGCTCGTTACACTTTCAGTAGCACGCTTATACACCACTCCTCCACACTGCCACCTCCTTACGACGGCCTCAACCACAAAATATAAAAATTAAAATTATGAATTATAGATTGCATCTCTTAGGTCGCCGTGCTGCTGTGGTACAGTTGCTCAATCTTGACTCGGAAGAATGAATCACTTTCATATTTCCTTACTCTAGTTGACAGTGTTCGGCGTTAAGTTCCATCACTGAACACTCAACTATGAACAAAACTTGAGTGCGAAGCGGGTAATAGAGTGTTTTGACCCTGGGTCTCTCTGTCTACGGTGCCGTTTTTATATATATCTATAGAAAAATACCAAGAATTATATCAACAAATGGACTCAAGTAAAATAAAATCAAATGCATATTATTCATACGTTAAGTAAATTTTTGCTACATACCCGCAAATGACAGTTACATGTAAAGAGACTCAGCGCGGGGAGTCCCCGGAGTCACCGGGTACACGCGGTGCATCTGTGCATTAGACGGTCGTAAGTGCAAGCCTGTGTTTCTTTTGTAGCGTAAATATGTCACTGAAATAAACTTTTGTGTATGATTAATGATTATTTTTCGTTTTGGTTTTTATAATTTGATTATCGCTTTTCACCTCTAGAACCCAATGTTGCGCATACCTTTACTTCAATAAATAAGTAAAGTAAGTCAATGACTATAGTATAATATAAATATAATTATTTTGAGTGAGAATCGAATCTACAACTATTATGTGAAGACCTTTATAAAATCTTACATATAACTTTTAAGTATTTGTTCAGGATCATAAACATTCTTAAATTATAAAACTAATGTAAATGTAACATTATTACAAAAGAGCAAAGAGGATATTCCTGGATTCTACACGAGAAATTCTATAAAAATGATATATATTATTAATAATTACATCCAACATTTAGAAGAAAGATAGCTTCAAAGTTTAATTTCGCTAACTCTAATCTTACCGGAGTCGAAACAATGACATTTATATTGCGTTTGTCATCTTTTTCAATTGAGATTTTAAAATTAAAATTTCTCTTGTGTGTTCTTTCTGTGGTTGTATAGACGAAAATATTCATCAAGATTTTATTGTGTCCAGAAACTTTATGATTTTATGGGAAGAAGATAAAAAAATATAAATAGTAATTATATATTGGATATACTTAACATGAAAGATATATTTTTTGCTAATCACACTTTTCGCGTATAACGGGGTTGGTTGACAGAGACGTAGAGTTAAGATACTCCTATCTCCGCGCACTGTCAGAATTTGAGACATTGCTAGTTGATTGACAGAACTTATAGTGCCTACCAGAGAAAATAAAAAAAATTATAGTAATAACCTCCTCGGGCGAGTTTAAAACCCACAACCACCGCAGGTTCAATTAGAATCTACCACCGCCATATGGTTTTTTTTAACTTCATACTGTATTTCGCATATAAAAGGATTGGCATAGATAACTTTTGCACCACGACGGCATATACATTTTATTTAAAATAAAAAATGCTAATATTAAAGTAAACATAGCGACGGAAGTGTCATTACAATTTAAATTTTGTTGTTGAAGAAGATATTTAATTAAAAGTCTCGGCTGCAAGGAAGAATACCTCGCCTTAATAAGATTTTGTAGAAACGGTCGTCACTTAAGTTTCGTTATTTTTCTTTTTGGAAAAAAGTATTCATGAGTAGGTATTATAAGGATTAGAAATGTTGTTTAAGAGGTAAGTTATGCCGCAATGCAATGTGAATATTTCTAATATATGTACATATAAATATCTATTATTATGTTTAAAAAAAATTTGCCCCACGCTGTGTTCCGCACAAAGCAGAGTAGGCAGAGGGAACTTAGTATTAAGACACTCCGTTCCCCACCACCGTCACGATTGGCCTCTATGTATTTTTTTAATAATCCATTGTTTCAATAACTCATATCATTTTCTTATTTTCATACTATAAAAAATATTTGGAAATGCCATTGTAGCGCAGTGGAAGAGGTTTGATTGTAACCTAAGATTGGAAAAATGAATTATTTAAATTTCTACACAGCTACGACAAAGTGTGGCGTTGAGTTCCGCAACTGAATATACATTGTCTCAAATTGAGGCGGAAATTGGAGAATCTGGATTCTGTATACTCTCTGCCTATCCGTCTCTACAGGGTAATGCGTTAAGCTTTAAAAGATATATAAAAAATATATGTATTTAAAATGAAAAAAGGTAAATAAAATCCTCGCTCTCTAGGTTCCAGTGATAAATAAAACAACATGTTCAGCCAAAGTTATTGACAGAAACTAATGTTTTATTTCAAACAAATGTGTCCAAGCGGAGGTAATAATGGAACTGCATGAACTGCAGATTGTCTATGAAACAAAGTTTTAAATAAAGTACCAAATCGATGACCTAAAAAAATTTGGAGTTGCTCTACCTGTTATTTTATTTAATTTAAGTTACACGTTTTTTTGTGTGTTTTTTTTTCGATAGACACAAAGACAAGTGTCAAGACAGTCTTTTCTCCATCTGATTTGAAAAATCGGTAGATGAAAATAGTTTAAAAATAATATTTCCTTGCGTCGGGATCAGTCAACAACCGACCTGTATAGTCAGATGACAGTTTAAAAAAATAAATAAATAAATCTATGATGTAAATATTTTAATTCCTTTCTTATTTTATATGTAATATTAAAGAATGACATGCTTAGAATTAATTATAAAACTAAGTTAAATTTTTATTCTCATTATCCACTTAATGGCTAGATTGCTGTAATATTATTACTTGTGCCTAAAATTATAAATTACACGTGTACCTAGAGAGACATGTACAGTACATGTGTTTCTCCTCTAATTCCGAGTCTCTGAGCCTGACCTACTCTTCTGGGACTTCTTAGTAATATTAAAGCTTTAAAAATCCTGTAAAAACAAAAGAAATTAAGCAAAGTAAGAAAAAGTTATTTAAGAATATACTTTCCACGCTGAACAAATCGAAGTATCAAATATTAGTTTTTTGCTTCATGTTTTATCCCGCACAAGCAGCATGTTATGCAGAGGAAATCTAGGAATCTAGTGTTAAGAAATACGCTTCCAATTAAGACACTTCCGTTTCCCACTTTTTGGCGAATTCTCAAGGCATTGCGTGTTGGGTGGCGGAACTCAACGCCGAGTTTTTGCCTTGGCGCTCTGGTAGAGCGAAGAAATGAAAATATTCAATATTATAATATAAACAATCAGCAATAGTGTCTACTAGTTAAGCATAAAATTGCTTATGTTTTGAATTTGTGCATTTCCCGTATAAGGCTCAGGGAACCTAGCCGTTAACGTAAATAAATCACTTTCTGTCTCTAAGTTCCGCTCTTGATAGCAAAATATAAAATTAACTTTTTTTGAAACAAATACTATTGGTATTGGTATTACTGTGTAAATAGTGTAATTTTAACTGACAACACGCCTATTTCAAATGATCTACAATGACGCTAAAATTACATAGATCATCAATATTTTTGATAATACGTAATTTAGATAGTATATTGAGGCAGTCGTGGCGCAGAGACTCACGCGTGCGGCTGTAAACGTGGATTCGATTTGGACACTGGAAAATGAAATGTTTAATATTTACATTTCCTCGCTCTGGTAACAAGACAAAGCGTACCGGCGAGTTTCGCTAAGCGGAAACTGATGTGTCTTAATAGGTAACGTAGTGTCTTAACACTGGGTTCCCAGGTTCCCTCTGCCTAACTTATGGGTGGTATTCATCGTGAAACTAAAAAAAAGTTAATAATATAATATATTAAAAAAATGGTAAAAAATAATTAATCAATTAATAATTTAGTACTACATTATATATTTTAATCTACTACATAATACAAGATATATGTTTAGTATACATATGTACATTTGGTCATACTCGCATGTACCTACAAAGCAATTTAACGAAGCGGACCACCAGTAAGCGTAGGGCGGGGTCAAGCATTCATGCATGTCGATTGTTGATACTTATATCGATAAAATATAAGTATCAACAATCGACATGCATATAGTAGTACTATATTCGCTGTGGACAAAAAGAATTACTCACAGAAAATATTATATTTATATTAATAAAAAAAGTCTGTTTGATTATAGTTATAAAGAAAATATTAGAGGACTTATGGAAATAGACAAAGTAAAAATTAAATGCTATATATACGAAAATTATATGAAACTCAGTTTTACGCTGTAACCTGTGCACAGTAGAGTAGGCAGAGGGAACCTAGTGCTAAGATACGCCGTTCCCCACTTTCCGCCGAGTACTGTGTATATAATGTAAGTGAATATTTTATCTCCTCGAGTGGGAATCGAACCCACAACCAGTCGATTTTACAGTCACACTCTGTGCCCCTGCGCCACGATTCGCCTTTATACGAAATTAAATTACAATATTAAAACCCAAAAAAATTAAATGTTCTATTTATGTTCTATTTCAAAACTTCAAGTATACTTTCTTAGAAACAAAACATTGAAAACACAATAAATACAACATTTCATCGATAAAAAACATACACAGAACTAAAATGATCAGGCGTTTACGCTTGCGCGTTTATGTATCGAGCGATTCTGTACCGACTTCCGGCTGAACGTGGTGTAAGTATACATACGTATTATATACTGTGGAGGGTACGCCTATAGTATAGATAGATATACATATATTGGTAATTAAATTCTGTTTGTGACTACATATCTTTTGAGGCCTTAAGGTTATTATATTCATTCAGGATATCGTGGCGGAGTGAAACAGCTTACTGAAACAGCCTTAATATGATGGCTGTAGGTTCAATTTGGAGAATTATTATACGTTAATTATCTTTGTTTCCACAATTTAGTTAAAGCGTAACGTAGAGTTTGACCATTTTACACATACGAGTCTGAAACTTAGACATAGATAGAAACGGACTGGAAGTTAACTGAGGTTCAAAAGCTTTTTCTATCGACCCCGCAACATGGGGTAGATGTGTGGAGTAAAAAAAATGTACTTTCCTAGCACGTTATATGATCGATTTTATATCTAGCTGCTGTCTTTGTGGGGTTAGTAAATGTTCTGTTGGTCAGCAAGCGTTTCTTGTACTATTGAAATATATCATTATATATGGATAATATTTTTTAACTTCAAAAGGATCTCAATATGTTACATCATGTAACGTTACGACGAAGCGAAAGATCATAAAGGCTAGCGAGTAAAATGTAATTTAGTAAGATTTTTGCAATGTCTTATCATATACCTACTTCTAACCGTAGCGTTTGGCGCTCCGTTCTCTCTGACCACCCCTCTAGGAATACAGCGTGAAGCTAGATTAGATTAGATATCTACTTCTATTCCATCTAGTACAGTGCACAAGTAAAGCAAAAAATACAATACGTGCTCAGTAGTATATTGTTTAATCTGCATGAATGTTATTCTATATTATCCAACGTCATTCGCTTAAAAAGTAGAATTGCAACACTATGCTTTGTCTATCTAGAAGGGGTACACAAAATAAGTTTAGATATAACTATCAAAACCAAAAATGAGGATAATTTTAAATATAAACATTTCTCCGAAAATGAATTGAAGCTACCACTATCGGGTACAATAAGATATCAGATACTCCTCCATTGCAACACAATGTCCCCTATATCTATAAGTACACACGTATAGACTCTGCACAGTGCACAGCACACACACGTCGGAGGTGGCAACAGTTAGCTACCGTGAGATGTCTGTTTGTTCTATTCATTTACGCGATACGTACTGGGTGGGGCGGCGGCTCAAACTATTAGTGAGAGCGATTTTTGTTAAAATTATAACTGTTTATATGACTATTATAATAGAGATATTACAGATTTCGAAGTAGTAGTTTCGATTACTACTTAGGATCAATATTTGAGAGCTATACATCAACAACAATCGTAATATTTTATTTTGTTAACAATTTGAGTATAAAGTTACGCACATTTGTAAATGGATACTTAAAGGTCTGAAAATAATTGAATCATTTATCTCTATCTCTATCTCGTCTATTACGTGTATGTTTGTACGTCCAAAATTTTGACAAACGTTTAAAACAACAATAATATAAATTACAGTTAAATTTATCTTTGTGTTGTTATTAAAGATTTAAGCATAAATCTTTTTTTTTGTTTCAAATTTTAATAGAAATGTGATAAAGAAACAATTCTTCTAACAAAATATATTATAGTTTCCTACTTTCCAAAGCTAAATGGTAAAGAATACTTACAAAATTTTATACGTTTCTTAAAGTAATAATTAATTTAACTTCTTTTAATTATTATTAAAAAATTAAAAGAAGGTACATTAATATAACCGCTACTATTGTATCAATGATGACGTATAACGTAACAATAAACATTGTAATACATTTGCTTATAACTTGTACCACAATCTCAGCGCAGGAAAGCTAGGCACGCACGACAAGCAAACACGCGGCGCGGCGCTAACTCTCCGCTCACGAGCGCTGACGGACCTACTTGCAAATGGAGCGAGTGACCACCACTTACTTACTACCTATCTGTATGAAATATTATATGTTTGTACACTCACATGAGTGTATGTACGAGTATGTAGGTATATGTCTGTATATATGGAGATGTACGTATTATATCAGCAAATATGCTTAATAATGAGAAATACATAAGTTTTGTTATGAATATAAAGATGTAGCTTCTCACTATCTCCTGTACATAGCAGGGTAGACAAAGGTAATCCGGGAACCCAGTATTACGAATTTCCATTCTCATTAAGTCACTGCCGTTCCCCTCTTTCCGCCGAAATGGATGAACTAATTACGAAGCTCATGTTCATAAAGCCTTTAAAAATTTGAACGTAGACAGGAATCGAACTCGCGGCTCTTGGAAACTATCTTAGATGTAATAGATAGGTACTTATAGCTTAATAATCACCATTGAACAGTATTCAAGAGCCATGGTTACGTGTCCCATTACGTTCAAATTATACGTTTTCTAAAAATATTTTAATCTCCTTAATCTGGAATGACGCTTTTTAAATGTTAAAAATAATACCAATATTATGATAGAGCCTTCGTTGCACAGTACATTACTGTAAACGTGATGCTCTAAATGCGGTCTCCAACGTAGGTGCGATCGTCACTCGGGAGATTGTATAGTGTGAAATCAGATTCACGCTGTATCCCACACACAACAGGGTAGGCAGAGGGAACCTAGTGTTAAGACACTCCATTCGCTACTTTCTGCCGGATTCTGGAGGCATTGCGTTTTGAGTGGCAGAACTCTACGCTGCGTTTTGCCTTGACACCAGAACGAAGAATTATAATTTTAAATAAATATTTTATCTCCTCGCCACACAGTCACATTTTGTGCCCCTGCGCTACTACTGGCCTCTGGATGAATAGTATACATATACTTTATATAGATTACCGTCTCTAGTAAAATAAAAAGCAACGTTGAGCTCTGTTCCACACTACCTCGCATTAAATAACCAAAATGATGACAATTAATATAATCAATCACTTTTTAAAAATACTTTTAATTACAATATTTTTTAAATTTGTAATATTTCTTCAGAATTTCACATTTACATACATGATTGTGCTCTCAAATTGAAAGTATGGTAAGATGATACTCAGTTCAGTTCAGTTCTTCATTTATGGCGTTTCGAGCGTGAGATGATACTCAAGAATAAGTATATAATGTCACGTTTCTAATATTTTTCCAGACAAGAGAAACATATTTCTAAGACAACGCTGTTAAAAATATTAAATTTCCAAGACATTACTGTTCAATGTGCAACCTCTTACAATAAAAATAATAATGCTATTATGATTTTTTGCATCGTTACCAAAGCGGGGAAAAGAAAATATTAAGATATTTCATTCCTCGAGTGGGAATCGAACCCACAACCTGTCGCACCTACAGTCTCACGCCTGCCCGCTTGCGCCTCATCTGTCTATTCAGATAGAGAAGATTTATAACATATACTCGTATCTACGCACCAGTGTCTAAATAGATGTAAATATCCAATTTACAAATGATTCAAATGAATTTAAAGTAAGACAACAGTCGTAATCACAATACATCTCAATCCCAACTTCCTGAGCCCGAAACTTAAAGTATTTGTCGTATTCATTACGACAGGTAAATAGAAAATTCAGGACGCCATTATGACATCGCGGCGGGTTCAGAGACTTGGAACGAGAAAACTTCGACAGTTCTGCTAAGTCCTTCAGAATCCGTACGTTTTACGTTCAAATGGCTATTCTATTGTGTATCCCTTGTTAAGACTCGGATGGCTCGTAGCTCGTAGGGCTCTTTAAGACAAAATTAAATTAAATACTGTCTCAAATAAATCGTTGTAACTCCAGTTCATATTACTTTATATTTGTTGTTTTCTGAATATTGCACTAAATTTAAAATTTTCTGAAACCGAAAGATTTCCTGAAGATTTTAACTATTCAGTTCCTGGCTTCGTCATCAGACCAGCTCGACGATACCATATTATTGTATTGTCACCGAAGCTACCTAGCTAAAAGCGCATTAACAACAAGAAGAGTTGTAATATAAAATATAATCTTTATTTCCAGAAAAACTCTATAAAGCCACAGTTAAAATCAAAAAATAAATATCACTTAAACAAAATAATTTCTGTTTTCAAAGCAACCTCTCGTACATAAATAAATCGCTTAAACCACAGCCGCAGTAGCGTTGACAAATGATGTTGGATTTAGTGCAAATCGGGCGTCATGACTTATTGATTCCAGGATAAGCTGGGCGTGCCCCCCGGGATCGAGGATAAATAAAATATCTAAAGGTTTATACTTACTTACTTTGAAATTGAATTGTTTTCGGCTAAATAATTTTGGAATTGTTTTTAACGAATACATAAGTATTTATTAATGTAACACAAACTATTTTAACGTTTCCTGCTGTATCCTGCAGATAGCAGAGTAGAGGAAACCTAGTATTAAGACACTCTGTTCGCCACTGTACGCTAAATATTCGAGCCATTGCGTGTTGAGTTGCGAGACTTAATGACGCGGCTTGTCTTGCCAATAGAGCAAGTAAATGAAAATAATTTATTTTCTCGAGTAAGAATTAAACCCGCAACTGTCGCGTTTAACAATCACACGGCTTCGTTTACTTCTTAAAAATAATATACACTGTATAATAATATTATAATAATAATATTTCAATTTTAAAATAAATATTTAAGGAAAATAATGTTATTACGGCGTTTTTTCTTCATTGATTTCTTTTCGCCCTAGTAACAAAACAAACGTTGAGATTTGTCCCACTTACATTGAAACTTCAACCGTGAGTTTTACTATTCATCAATTCTGAAATCGTCTAATACAACTAAAAATGATATGTATCAATATTCTAAATAAAATTCTTAAAACTTACATGGGTAGGTATTATAGGGGTAGACCCGAGACCACGGAATACTGCAGTGCTTAAAACGTCGGGTTTCCATCAATATATGAGAAGAGAATTTCATTTAAAATGTGTAAAAAACGTGAAAATGTAAGTTCTTAATAAATAATATGTAACGTTCGAAATAGAACGTTAAAAATAAGGCCAGTCGTGGCGCAGGGGCACAAGCGTGTGAACTGTAAACGCGACAGGTTATGGATTTGGTCCCAGCTCAAGAAATTGAAATTTTTAATACAATATGTAATGCCTTGAGAATTCGGCGGAAAGTGGGAAGCGGAGTGTCTTAATATTTAGCTCCCTATGTCTACCATCCTAAATGCGGGATACAGCGTGAAGCTGAAAAAAAAAAGAAATAAAATATTACAAGATGATATGTCTGATAGATGCTTAATAAAGGACAAACTTACTTAAAAAGTACGTTGAAAACATATGGCTTAGTGGTCAGCGTTTGGATGATTTCCAAGATGCACAGGTTCAAATCCTGCTAAGGTAAAATTTTTATGCGTTTCCTAAATAAGTATATTTCCCTTTTTAGCTGTAGGATAGATATAGATGTGGCGGGGTACGCAGATAACAGTCTCAACACATTTTCCGCCGCCCATAACGGATCCAATGTAGTTTTCGACATATTTAGTTTAAAATCGACGTTCTCAATCTTCCCTTTCCAGAGGTTCACTTTCCGCTCCAGCATCAGCGTGTTCTCCTCAATCTCTGTCATCGGAATACACCATCAGCTATCAAAAGCAAAATAATGGAAAAATTCTTAAGAATATCATGAACATTTTTTTAATATTCTTCGTGTCTTCCTCAATTATATAATTTTCGTTTTGTTGTTGTCATGGTGAACCTATAAAAATTGATAAATAAATTAGTTTTACATCATTTATATTTAAAACTTTAAAGACAGTTATTTAAATTCAGTTTTCCATTGCAAATAAAATCACAAAACAGCTTTTGCCGCTGTCGCTTACACTGTGAAGAAAAATTACAGGAAAAAATCCTTCGCGACGGAACATAAATAATAGAGTTTGATCTTAACGTAGAATGAGAGTATCCTCTACCTGTCTCTCTCGCACATAAATATATGTAGATATCACGATCTCTTGCACACCTACTGAAATAAGGTTTAATGGGTATTTCTATCGCTTTCGCGCGTATTACTACAAGATGTTCCTCTCCTTCCGTCTCCGCGGTGCATCTTTAATGTGATTATCGTATACAGCATTTTGGTTCTGATATACTTTATTTGCTTCTTCTTTTGTTATATTACAAACACGGCTTCGCCCGTTAAATACACTAAATCTTTACATAAAATGTAGCCTTTATGTTATTCTGATGTATAAACTATTATATATTACTGTAAAATTTCATCTAAGTTCGCTTAGTAGTTTTTGCGTGAAAGTGGAACAAACATCCATTCTCACAAACTTTCATATTTTTAATATTAGTAAGATAAAGTAATAAATTATCATTTTTATATATAAAAGGATGAAAATTATGAAAGAATGTATATATAGTTCTCTTGTACATTATCTGCTGTTAAGTGCGTACTTGCGTAACTTGGCTTTTCTTCTTTTCTCTACTTGAAAATTATTTTTCCTCAGTTTGATTTGACAAATTGCTACATTGAGTGCAACCCCCATTGGTTACTTTTTCTTTAGAATGGGCGGCAATTGTAGAATAGAATGTCCTACAATTAAGTTAATTCTGCCTTCTCAGCAAATTGGTAGATGTGTAAATATTCTTTAATAAGGAGCATTGAACGGAACTCCTTCTTAATTTTTTAGCCTGTCGCTGTTACTCACATAAAGCAGAGTAGGCAGAAGAGACTAAACGAACCACGTGTTCAAGACACTTCGTTCCTATCTTTCCACCACAATGCCTTGTTACCAGAACGACGAAATGAAAATATTAAATATTCATTCCGTTGGGTGGTAATCGAACCCACAATGTTACGTTTTTGCCACTGTGCCACGAGAATCTATAACTCTTAAAAAGATTAGCTATTTTATATATTCAAAAACAGTAAAGCTCTATTACCATCTATCTGAACTATAAGCATATTTCATACAATATATCGACATATCGGGCAAGTGACGTACGACCGCGATCTGCCAGGATCTTAGTAGGGGTTGATTAGAATTGATTAATGGTGGATCACCGGTAAAGCGGGATTTATGACCTTTCAATTGTAATTTTGTAATTTTTCTTTATTAGATTTGTTGGAACACATTTTAGTTTTTATGAAATTGAATTATTTATAATTTTATACTAAATTTTATAATATTATATACAGTTTACAGTTGTCAAAGTTTTATTTTTATTTGCAGCTTATAAGTTTTTTCAATTAAAAGGATAAATTTGATACGGAATATTTTCTACAATCATGTTTCAACCGATCATAATATAACGATCAGTCGATGAATGTCAAGTTGATAAATAAACTTTTAAATAAGAGACTTCCGAAAAGTTTCAGAATGCTCTTTGTTAAAATTAAAACTGTGCGTTTTTTATTAAAAGAATATATCGTCACGTATATATTTCCAACATAGAAATAAAAGTATATATGTATAGAAATAATTAAGGTTTAAAGAAGGTAGCTGGCATCGGATGGATGCGAGAAGCCCAAGACCGGGATAGTGTGCGCTCGATGACGGTGGCCTACGTACAGCAGTGAAAAAACATATATAAATAATTTACAATTTATTTATTTTTTTAAACCTTATTGTGCACAATTCAATATTCGTATTAGGAAAATAAAAAATAAAAAAAGAATTGATGTATAAAAGGCGATTTTATCAGCGATTTCTTCCAAACAACCTTTGGGTTAGGAAGTTTATATGATAAATAATAATAATAATAAATAGAGGGGATTGTGTAAATATAATACATATCGTAATAAATTGTAATATAAGACATAATATATACTATTATAATATACTAATACATATATTTTTGTTTAGCTTCACGCTGTATCGTTAGCGGGATATTCAGAGAGAACAGAGCGTCAATCCCTACGGTCTCTACATATCTCTTTCGCCTCGTCCACTGTCATCAACCTCTTCATATATGCCCTCCGGGGGGTCCTCATTCTTTTTACGTGACCTTCCTCCAGTATCTTAGATACACTGTTTTCGAAGGTCAACCGAGGTACTACTCACTTTTCCATCATAATTTTTTTTTGCCATTCTTTCATCACTTATTCGTTAGACGTGCCAAAACCAGCTGAACACGTTCTTCTTCATTTTCACGGTGACATCCTCGCTAGTATCTGCCATTCTGTCTATCTCTTCATTGTGGATTCGATCAGGTAAGCTGACCCTGTATATCCTACGAAGAGATCGCATCTCCATCTTTCGCCGCCGTATAACAACGTCGGTACCAACACTGCATTGTGTACGGCCAAACGCGCAGCTGTGTTGACGTTTCGCCGTCTCATTTGTCGTCAAAAGTCTTTTCCAAGTCCACAAAAGCATAGAAAATTTTTTTGTTAACGGCCAAGAATTTTTCTGTGATCATGCAGAGGGAAAAGATCTGAGAATGAGTTGTACACAACTTTTGTGAGTACTACTACACACAATTGATGCTATTTCAAAGTGAATCATTTCTTAAAAAATAATTTTTAGTATTTTTTAAAAGTATATTTAAAGATTTCGATCGCTTAATATTCAGTGGCAGATTGTTCCACAATTTAGTTGCTTTCACAGCAGAGTAGTGCTCACAAAACTATGTGGAGTTCCTCGGATTTTTTAGACCAAGGTTCTCGGAGGATCTCAATTATTTGTAGGTGCACGAGAAAACTATCCTCCAAACCATCTCCCGTAAATAAGGAGGATTTTAATCAAACTCAACCGCGCTTCGCCCACTAAAACAGTGAAATCAAGTGAGAATTAAACCCATAACCCGTGGGTTTACAGTCAGATACTCTCCCTCTCCATCACGACGGCCTCATAATACACAATACCATTTAAAAGTAATGTATTTATAATAATGTTATTTCATTAAGTTATTTTTTTATTTATGTTAGTCTTGAGGATCAAATTTGTCTCGTGGTGGATATAATTACAATCTGAGTGTCACAGTAAATTGTTGAAGGAAGCTGCGGTCTTATTTCAAACTCTTTGTTACAGAACTTTGCTGATGAATACATTTTTCTACAACGAAATCATACGTAGCTTATATATAATATATAAAACATAGCTTATAATATAGCTTTTTTATATAAAAAGAAATTGTTTCGTTGCATCGAAATTCTGAATAAACACAATATGTCACTAATTTTATTTTTTGTA
This sequence comes from Heliconius hermathena, assembly GCA_013403705.1. NCBI lineage: Eukaryota > Metazoa > Arthropoda > Insecta > Lepidoptera > Nymphalidae > Heliconius > Heliconius hermathena. The sequence goes on along the minus strand of JAAIXJ010000340.1, from coordinate 28,360 downwards.
ATTTTTCTCATCGATAGCTTATAAAGATCAAAAGTCTGTAATGAAGTTAATTGTTATTATACAAGCGACTTACCTCGACGTCGCGCGGGTTAGAGAGATGAAGTAATCATTTGTTTTGTTTTGACAAATAGAACAAACAACAATTTTTATTGTTAAAATTGAAGAATTACATTTCTTTAAAATAAAATACTGATTGTCGTTGTTATAATAATTAATTATATTTTTAACAAAAATAAAAATATTTTTTGAACATTGTTTCATACGCACATCTGATTTTGTCTTTTATATTTAAATGATCTGGTAGAAACTGCAGATTAGATGTTGTATATGTTGCAGGTATTCTAACCTGCTGTGGCATTTAACAGATAACTAAGATACAGCATATTATCATCGGTAAATATAACGCGTTATAGTCAGACGGCGACCGGCCTCAACCTCTTCTCTTTATCATACTTAGAAAATAATATCCAATATCGCCTAAATAATAGAAACTTTAAGCAACATATTAAATATAAATGTTATAACATTCGAGGCCAGTCGTGGCGCAGGGGCACAAAGTGTGACTGTAAAACCGACTGGTTGTGGGTTCGATCCCCACTCGAGGAGTTGAAATATTTACTTAAATTTATATTTTCATTTTTTCGCTCTGGTGTCGAGGCAAAGTGCGGCGTCGAGTTCTGCCACTCAACACGCAATACCTCCAGAATTCGACAGAAAGTGGGGAACGGAGTGTCTTAACACCAGGTTCCCTCTGCCTACCCTTCTGTGTGCGGGATACAGCGTGAAGCTGACTTATTTGATTTTAAGTTATTTTTTTTATATTCACTTTATAATAATCAAATAAGATAACGAGACATTCGTTGTCATTGACTCGAATCGCTGTATAATACCCTTCCATTTTACAAAAATAGTAAATTGACAATATCTAACATAAATAGTATATTAATTCTATATTCCAGGTATGGTTCCAGAACCGCCGGGCGAAGTGGAAGAAACGTAAGAAGAGTACCAACGTGTTCAGATCACCTGGTGCTCTGTTACCCTCTCACGGGCTACCTCCCTTTGGGGCGGGTGACGTGTGCGGGCCGGGCGTGTTTGCTGATAGACCGTGGTCGATGCCTGCAGGTTTGATTTTCTAATTTACATTTATTTTATTTCACATCGCATCTAGCACGGTAAGCAGAGAGAACATAGTATAAGACACTCCGTTTCCTACTTTTTGCTTAATCTTCGAAACATTAGCGGAAGTACTGCAAGTAGCGGAATTGAACACCTAAATCATAATAAATAATTCATTTCTCCGAATCAGAACTGTTACCACAATCATCACATAATATATAACAATAATTTTTAAATATGAGAGACGCCTTCGTGGCCCAGGGGCACAAGGATGTCACTTTAATGCGATGCTTGTGGGTTCGATCCCCACTCGAGGAAATTAATTATTATTAATTAATATTTTTATTTATCCGTTCTGGCACCAGACAAAAGCTCGGCGTTGAGTTCTGACACGCAATGCCTCGAAAAATATGGCGGAAAGTGGGATACGGAACGGAGTCTTAATACTGGATTCCCTCTGCCTACCTTGCTGTGTGGGGGCCACCCCCCCATTGGATAGTTTTTTTATATTTTATTTTTAATTTAGTAAACGTTTCTGAGACGTTTAACACAATATGCATTAGATTATGAAAAGTAATTTCACATTAGTTAAGTGCAGACTTGTAATTTGCAGGTGTACTTAAGAAGTTTATTTATGTGTTTAGAATATGCATCACAAATATTGACCTGTAGGAGAAACTATTATGTGATGTAACGGACAAGATTAAAGTAATTTGAAGATTATTGTAAACTTTCTTTTATTTATGAACATCCCTACGTGCATCTGAATAGAATTTTTCGGAGATATGTGAAGCTAAATCAAATAGTCCTTGATTTTCACGATTCTCACATTTTTTAAATCAAATTATTTTAATAGATCCATGGCGTATATTTTACCTATCCTATCCGCGGCCACGAAGTACTACAAAATTCAACACGTTGGGTTTTTCAAAACTACGAGACAAAAACATAATCGGTTGATCCAGCTAAAAAGCTTTATTTAAACTATAAATACCTCGTAGGTCTCGGGCAGCTGTCGCAAGGCGGCGTGTCCATGGGCGGGTTCGGCGCGGGCGCACTGCCGCAGCTGGCGGCCGACCTCAACCCCTCTCTGCCCATCAGCTCCGTCGCGTCGCAGCCCTACCAGTCCCACTACCCGCTTAACTCACTTGGTAGGAAACGAATTGAGAGTAATGACAAAACTACTTACAGTACGGTCGATGAGTCATGACTACCATGAAGCTATCGCTTACTGACACTTGGGAATAAAATGATCAAAGAAAATATCCTGAAATATGGGAGCAGAGTTTAGCTAACTTCAGGGTGGCACGACTAGTGGAACGTATTGTACTTTTATAATAATTTTAATAATAGCTTTGTTATCTTCTTTAGAGACACGTAAGGCTTTTATTTAATTTAAATAAATCGTGGAAAAACATTTTAATTATACACATTCAAATAATAATCAAATCTTATAGGTTTGATTACTATTTGAACCGCGCCACCGTGCGTCTACTGTGTGTGCTATCACGACCGACCTGTAAGTGTAGTACCATACAAATATAACGAAATTAAATATTTGTTTAAGTTTATATTTTCCTTCTTTTCACTCTGGTGTTGAGGTAAAGTACGGCGTTGAGTCCTGCCATTCGACATGCAATGCCTCCAGAATCCGGCGGAAAATGGAGAATACAGTGTATTAAAACTAGGTTCCCTCTGTCTACCCTGCTGTATGCGGGATACAGCGTGAAGCTGATTTTTATTTTTATTTATTTATATTATATTAAATTTGAAAGGAGATACGATGATGTCGTACTGCAACAACATCAGCGGGCAACAGGTGGTTGAGGGCTCCCCCACGCCACCGCACATGCACTGCGGCAACAACAACGCCTCGCCTACTACTTCCGGTAAATTGTCTACATTAGAAAATCTTGCTTTAAAAATCTATATGGTAAGAAAACATAATGTGCCAGAAAGTGGAAACGAAATGTCTTAACATTGGCTCCCTGTGTCTATCCTGCTACATGTATATCCTGGTAAAGAAAACTTCATGTTTTCTCTCTATTTACCTCTTTTTTATCTACAGGTGAAGAAACATTCAAATCATTCTTTTCACTTTTTGCAAGTAATTTCATTAAACATACATTAATTATTTGTTGCTAAAATAAATATATTTTGATGAACGAGGAAAATAGCTACCGTCTAAGTCAGCGTCTCTACATCGAAGTGTGTTCTAGTTGATAGTTGTATATGATTGTTGTCCGCGGCAGGCGGCGGCGCGGAGGGCGAGGAGGAGGTGTGGCGCGGACACAGCATCGCGGCGCTGCGCCGGCGCGCCTCCGAGCTGTCCGCCGCCATCCCGCCCTACTTGCAGCTCAACTACGACGCGCACAGCCCCGTATACTGACAGCACGCCGCACAGCACGCCGCCCAGCACGCCGCGCAGCACGACGGGTACTTCTACAACAAGTAGCTCGTATTGTACCGACGAAACAATCTACGATCGGTAGCGGTATATTTAATTAAAGTATATGCCAACAATTATGAAAGTAATATAAGGCTACGACGCCCTTAGTCCAATAAAAGTAATAACCACCATATACAAGTAATAACCAACATCATCTACGATCGAGTTACTTTTATATCAATATGCATATGTGTGTAAAAATAAATATTTCATACCATTTTGAATAACGTTACATAGATTAACTTTTAATTATTTCTTTACTTCTCACAAATATATCAAAGAAATTTTAAAATAACCAGTCAAACTACCCGCAAATCTAAATTATGGGTTACTTTAAAGTGTTAAAAAATGTTATAATATATTATTAACAGACTATGCCCCTTATGTTTTCATTTTTAATTCCTGATAATCCAAAATGTAATTCACTTATTTTCGTAAAAAGAAAAAAAGTATTATAATATTTTTAAAGACGTTTACCTATTTTAATAACGTGCAAGAATGTAAGTTACTTTAATTCAACCGACAACGAAGTAAGCGGAGCAACTCACTAGTAAAATCAGAATTCGTATTGTATCAAATTTTGTTATTAACAAAAAATAATTTCTACCAATATTTGAGTTAAATTGATTTAGTGTCTAAAATTGTGTCAAATTATATATGAAATATAACATTAACAAATAAAAAAAAACCTTGTCAGAACCCCTTTTTTTTTAAATAATAATATTCTACTTCTATCTACCAATATAAATATATATAGAATATCAGTATGCAATTCTTAAAATTATTCTTGAAAAAAAAATCATATAAATCATAAAATCTATTTTTTTTCTTTTATTCTAGATATTTATTCGTAAAATTAAATACCTTAAAATGAATTAAACAGTACACGGCCTAATTACATAAAGAAAAATAATAAAACTAAAATTGCCAAAATGTATATAAGCCTTTAACATACTCGTAAACATTATGTATACGTAAAAAATCCTTGTACAGACAATATAAACTGATCAATACATTTATTTATCGGTTATTTCAGATATACAACACTACTTTGAAAGTATAAGGGGAGGGGATAAATAGGGGAGAGGGGGGAACTCCAGAATTTTTTCTAACTTAAAAATTAAGACTGAAAAATATAAAGAAAATCTTTACACCAAAATAAAATTGTCCAAGTCCAAAATCATGGAAATTTGGCATTTTTTTTACTATCTTGTATTTTCTCATTAAGATTTTAAAAAAATATTTAATCTCCTATGTGCATCACTGTAGGCCTAACCTCTTCCCCCTATTCTTTTTTGATTTGATTTATAATTTTACCTACTTAAACATTATTTTAGAAGGAAGAAAAGAGCAGATTGTGGCAAAGTAAAGTAACTTTTTAGGCCCATTTATATTTTATTTATATTATTTCTATTTTATAATAGATTTCGCTCTATTATAATTTAATATTAATTTGTGTAAATAATTCAACAATTCGTGGTAAATAGGTATATAAAATATTTTTAGTGTAAAATGTGAGCTGTATTCGAAAATACATGTATACGCGGTCGTACAATAATAAATGTATAAGCTATTTGTTTAAGGTACATATAATATAGACATTCCTTACTTAGACTTATTATAGAATATAATATAATGTATAAATATATGTGTAATAGAAACAAATTTTATTAATTTACAGTACGGCCAATATGTCGTAGCCACTCTGAAATAAGTTTGTGGATCGCTGCACAGACTTTATTTTAGGAATTTTCTTTAGTATTTTTGATTATTTTCTTCGTAAGTGAACAATACGCATAAGTTCAGAAAGCCCAATTTCAGGGCGGCCACGACTCGTCGACCGCACTGTACTTCTTGATGTATTCAACTATGCTAAACTGTAATTGGTTCAAAGTTAGACATTACTTTCTCTACAAAATAAACATGAGGATATAAGTATGAAATTGATGTTTAAGTAAATATTAGTAAATAAAGCAGTAGGCTTTTTACTATGGAGTTACTAATGTATGTCTGTCTGTCACGTCATAGAATCCATTTAACCATTTTTTTATATAATTGATTATTAACATAATATTGTCTGTATATTTTATTTAATAAGTAATTAATATATAATTTTATAAGTTTTTTTTGGAATGCGGCCACTCTATTGTACTTCTAGGCAAGTGGTTCATAGTTCCTATTTATATTTATTTAATATAAAAAAGTGAGTGTTTTTTTTTATTTATTCTAATGTAATAGAACCGTCCGTTATTTTGTATGATATATTGTAAGTATTTTAATTTTCTCTTTTTTTATAAATTTTTTGTATGTTTTTCGGCCTTGTTAACACATTTGTCGTTTTTGAGACACAAGATAAGGCTGTATAAGGCAAGTTGATGCCTGCATGTAGTAGAGTAGGCAGAGAGATATCTTTATGTTTTTTTAGCAACAGTCACAAGGCGTGCACAATGGATATGTTTGACAGGTGATTTTTTATTTATAACACTATAAATATAAAATTTTCATTATATGTATCTATTATTATCTATATAAAATTTATCTGCGGGGTTAAATTTCGGCAGTCAATACGCAATATATCTACAAAACAAAAATAATATATTATAAATTACTTTCGTAAACGTTTACGGCAGGTTTATTAACAAGGCGTCGTTATAATTTACAAAGATAGAACCAAAGCAATCTCAAATTCGGCTAAAAGTAACTTAAATTTTTAAAATCTACTTCTAAGCTTGTTATCATTTTTTTATATTTTTCGCTTCGCTTTAAACGTGTATAGTAATAAATATGTAATGCTACTTTTTATTGTTATTTTGTAACTTCAAATGCTATAATTTACTAACTTTACTGTATTCTTAAAAGAATTATTTCATATGTAACTCACATTATAACTATTATAAATATCGATCATTGAAAAGGTCTTATGTATTGAAAGCTTAAGATTTTATTGAGTTTATTTATTTGAAGTAAATGTACTTTTCTTATGCTCACATCTAACAAAGATTGCCTTCAAAATTCGTGGGAAAGTGGGGTACGGAAGTATTTTAAAATGATCTGAGTGCAAAAACACTAAGTTCCCAGGTTCCTTCTGCCTACCCTGGTATGTATAGGACACAACGTGAAACTAAAAACAAAAAAACATGTACAGACATGCTAGGGCAAATAAAAAAATTGCAAATATGAGTCGATCGATATTTTTTTTATTGTTTTTTTATATCAATATATAAACTAGGCTCAATAGCCTAGTGACGCGTCACTGTGTTTTTTATGTACATTTAATTCTATATTGTGACTTGTGCATGAAGTACAAGTACTAAATATCTTAAAATTAATACAAAATTGTAAAAAACTCGCTCTAATTAATAAAATGAATTAATGAATGATCAAATGAGCTTTCCGTATACAATTTACTAAATGAAAATTTAACTGCATGTACACATACATACATACATACGTACATAGATTTGTCGTTTCTAAGGATCAACTTTTTCGGGAAATAATCCTTCAGCGTTGTATAGCTACGTAGTACGGAATGTTAGACTTAAGTATTAATACATACATACGATAGACAATGTTCATTTTTTGTTGTTTTATTTATAATCAAACCTACAAATAGATAAAAATAGACATTAAACATTTTTAAGTTGGAATCTTGTAACCGCAGCATTTGGGGCTCCGTTCTCTGTGACTACGGGGTAGTGACTAGGGATAAAGCGTGAACGTAAATTAAGTTAAGATAATATCTCTGTTTTAGATAATAATTGAACAACATTTGTGTGGAGTATATTTAAAATTAGAAACTTTAGTTCTAGCTGAGCGAGCAGAGTGATTCCATAAAAACGGCCTTAATGGCTGGAGAGATAAAAATTGGTTGGGACCGAGGAACCCATCATATTGTGCGTAAATCAAACAACATCCCACTGCGCCACGATGTTGTTAAAGTAAAAAATAGAAACTATATAAAACTATGAACAGATAAGGCTTAAATATAGTGGATTTGATAACCTATACTATACAGAGAGCGGTCAGGTTTTCCTTTCCTACTCTGTTATATGGGGAAGAAGGGGAAAGAAGCGAAGAAAATATAATATAAGTAAATGTACTTTATTCAAGTGACCAGTGACTGACTTATTATGGTTAGTAAACAATATTTCTTACAGACTAGGTTAGTTATTATTACATTTTTAAATAAATGTTACACACGAATCATCGCTGCACTGTCCCGTTTGCAACGGAACAGCAATGATTCATGTATATACAATCTAGCCTATTAGATATCATATTCAGTATTCTGTTGACACTACCCCGTACCCTACGCACCAGAGACCCGCATCTTTTCCTCATGAGGGCGTAAAAACAGTCAACACGCGCTTCAGCGATCGCCCCTTAGGCACTGCAGCATCGAGGTAGCCCCAATAGGACCTGAACGCGTTATTGTACTGAACCCAGAGAGCGCTAGCGTGTAAAAAGAGGTAGAATATGCTCTAAATAATGTTAGTTTAACGTTGAGTGAACTACGTGCAAATATAACATTTTAATGTTATATGCAAGAAAATATAAATAATTATAAATATAAATAATTTTAATGATTTATATTTTACTTTTGTATCACTAGAAATCAAATTATTTTAAATTGCCATCTATTGACAAATATACAAAGTAAATGTGTTAAGGATCCTAAAGTTTACTATTCCTCAAAACTCTTTAGTGTAGAAGTTTATCTATAGCACGACAGATGGCGCTTTCCCGCATTAGTAACGCATATTGATAAAATAACTGATAAGTAATATACTTTAGTTTGCCCTTTTAAAAATGTCTATAAAGTCGCAGAAATCCCTCAACGATGAGTGTTCTGAGATATTTGAGAGGAGCTATTCCGTTAGAAGTGCTTCTGACGAAAGTTTGTCGGGGTTTGTATTATTTATACTTTATATTTTTGTTACACTATCAATAAGTTACTCGTAGCAGCTAGTAGCAATAATATTGCCTAATATTATTATCATCTGTTTGACAAATATATAAAAAATCATTTGATATTCAAAATTAGCGACGATGATGACGAGTCCTTGTCGCGGGAACTGTTGAAAAAGCTAACGCCGGCCGTGCTCAGCAAGCTTAGGAGGAGCTTTAAGAAGGCTAAGGAGAGGAATGCAGCGAAAGACATAGACAGGTAAATTATACTTAAAAAAATATTTTTGTTTCACGTTGTAACCCGAACACGGCAGGGTAAGCAGAGGGAACCTAGTATTAAGACACTCCGTTCCTCACTTCTTGCCGAATAACCGGATGCAGAAGGCAGTTTTACTCTATCTATTAAAAATGTTTTAAAGGCGTGTAGAAGAAGTAATGCGAGCAGCGGCGGCGGAGGAGGGCATCGAGTTCGCGTCGTCGGCGCCCGCGACGCACAACACTCTGTTCTTAGACGAGAGTGGTTTTGTTACCGCATTCAATAATATATTTGGCAAGTTTTTGCGACCATCTTTGTTATTTATTTAATATTTATATTGTAAGTTATAACTACTATTTATACTTGCGACTACTTTATTAAAGGAATAACTATTAATTTCAAGAAATTAAGAGTAATACTTTTCTAGTTTAGTAGATTAATGATCGATTATCTATACTTAATATCGATCATTATTTATCAATTATAAATAATTGTGATCGGATCGACCACCGGTCGATGGAATATCGATTAGTGATGATTTATTAAGCAATGATTATTATCAATGATCGATCATAGTTGATCGGTAGTCGATCAGTAATCCTTAATTCTTAATGCCTCATCCTTATTCCGCAATATAAAATTCATCACTTGTAATAACTAATCGGTAATCGGTAATTTCTTATCACTACACATCGCATTATATCTACTATTAAAATGTCTTTTAATTATTTGAATTTACGCATTTTCACAGTATATTTAAGCATATATTAATGTTAGAATTCTTGACAATATATCTCAAGAACTATAATAAATAAGTGTAATTATATGTCATAGCTTCATTCTACGCGATTTATTACAAATTGTAGATACGCCCACGCAGCAGCCCTCCACTGATATTCAAAGGTAGTTAAGAAAAATATTTTTCCACTACCGTCACCTTCCGTGTCGGAGCCATCGCATGCGCCATAAATAAATGTTATTATATTTTATTTCGAGTCTTTATACTAATTTAAAATATATACTTTAAACAAGATGAGCAAACACAAGAAGAACTAGTCAAAGAGGAAAATAAAATTGTATCTGTCGATAATTATTAAAATTATTAAATCGTCGTGATTTTGTGTCGTATCTGTCACATATAATTGCCATATACAATATTTAATTGCAATACTTTTATGGAATACATGTTATATTGGATATGTTATATATATATATANGGCTATGGTTTCTAAATTTAAGCTGAAGCTTGTGTTTTAGTTATTTCTAATTTCTAACGTATCTGCTGCCAAAATAAGAGATAAGAATGCATGAAAAATGGATAGTCTCAACATTGAGTTGAGCATGCCTGAGGTTGTAAGTAAAAAATTTCGACATGGATGGAATTTTTACTTTTTATTGTGTTGTTAACTTACTAGTACATATAAATAACGTATTTACAAAATTTTTACATTAAAATTATAAAAAAAAATATTTGTAAAAACAAAAACCCCGACTGCATAAAACTAAAAAGTTAATAAACAAACCCAATAAATTATTAGGATTAACAGTCGGGACCTCTTTAAATTATGAGGGGTTCCTGATAAAGATTTTATTGATTAGAGGTCCCGACTGTTAATCCTAATAAACTATTGGGCTTGTTTATTTTCTTTTTAGTTTTATGCAGTCGGGGTTTTTGTTTTTATAAATAATTTTTTTCTTCCCTAAAAGTGGAACGACGTTTTAAAAAGATTAAAAATTATTTCGCTAGTTGATAAGTTTTAAAAACAATATCTTTTGGTGTTTAAATAAACTAGCTTAATGATATATGGTTTATAATTAAAGCTTATAATTATGAACTAGACATATTTCAGATCCTTCAAAAACAGTTTAGGCGTTATGTTATAATGGTATAAGTACAGGCAGTTACTGAGATTGTGCTGATAAAAAATTATACGTAAATACAGAGAACTTAAAGCATGTTCGACCTATTTATTCAATTAAAATATCGAAATTGGTCGTATGTATAGATGAAGAGTTGTGTTCATATATCGAAGAGAAACTTTATATAGAAATAACCTGAAAATTTGAAATCGCAAATATATTGATTTACAAGTATATAACATATATAGGAACATTTGGAAAACTGACCCAGAATCGAATACGTTTACTGTGTGTACGTAGTCAAATTTATTACTTTATACATTTACTCCATTTTCACTCATTTCAAAGATGCTGCAAAAAATGTTGTGTATAGGTTGAGGTAAACGTTTCCTAATTGTCCAATACAATACTAGTACCGAATTGTTAGAAAACTAACTAGTTTGTAGCAATTTTATTCTTTTTAGTCCACATAAGTTACTATTTTTATCTCATACTACAAAAGAATTGCAAAGTAATTACCGCGAAATTATTTTAAAAATATTATGAAATACATTTTTATTATCACGACTAAATGTTCTAAAGTAAAATTCCTTCTCAAATAATATACATAAGCACTATGATTTCTGTACAAAAAAATTAAATTAAGTATAATTACTATTTACGTACATGTGGATCCATTTTCCAGCCAAAAATCTTTATTTTAATCTTCAATATGAAACTATTAATTTTTACAAATCTGCCGCTCTATATTGTATTTTAGTTAAATCTATTACAGAAGATAGAATGAAAATGATTATAAAAATGTTGTAACACTGAAAGTTGCCCCTTCAAAAATATTCTTATAATAATCGTTAATCTTATAAATTTTTATTTTCATACTAAAGACTTTTATTATGAAAATAAAAAATTATAAGATTAACGATTATTATATTTACAACCCTTCCCAGAATTCAATTACTATACCCAACCCTTTAGAATAATGAAAAAAAAATAGAGATTTTTCGTCCAGCTTTAAACATAATGAAGTAAGACGTCGCCAGCAATGAGGTAAGGTATTGTGACGGTAGTGGGGAAATATTTTTTTCTTGACTACCTCTGAATATCCGTGGATGGCTGCTGCGTGGGCGTCGCTACAACTTGTAATAAATCGCGAAGAATGAAGCTGCGACATATAATTATGATTGAATTTCACGTACAGGTAAGTTCGTTTAATTATTAATTATATGCATTTACTTATGCAAGCGTGCGAATGTATGTAATACGATGTGTACTTATACAATTTGTAATCTGTAAAATTTGCTACGCACCATCGAAACCTTAAGCTTATTCTTGTTTTTCAGGCCACAACAAGTTCACAAGTCACGCCCACCACCTGTTCCGCACGCTGGACACGTTCAGCAGCGGGCGCGTGTGGTGGCGGCAGGTGGTGGCGCGGCTGGCGGCGGCCGGCGCCAGCACCACCACGGCGCGCAGCGAGCGGTGGACTCCTGTGGGGGTGAGGGAGGTGGTTCAGTTGAAACATTGTAAGGTAGGTTACCTTTACTAATAATTATAATGAGTGCTGAGGTTTATATAAAGATGTATGTGTAGTGCTCTGCCACGCTACACGCAATGTCAAGAATTCTGTTAGAAAATAGAGAATGGAAGATATCTTGACACTACTATTTGACGTATTCAGCTCTCTCTCTCTACTGAGCTGTATATGAGAAACAGCGTAAAGTGAAAAAACCGGTCAAGTGTGATTTGGACTCGCGCACGGATTATCTATAAAAACGGAAAAAAAATTGTATGGGAACGCCATTAAATAATTATTTTCTGTTTTTAATATTTGTTATTGTTATTATAGTGGCAATAGAAATGTGTGAAAATTTTTGCTGTCTAATTATGAATATTACTAAGATACACAAGCAAAGAAAATAGAAATATATAGTTAAATAAATATTCAATTTTTAATATTAATTGTATAACATGTGGAGACGTTTTTCTTAAATATAAACCAAAACCTAAGAAGGACTACCTAGTACCTACATATCTTTGTGAAGTCATCTAATTCTTTTAGTTATAAGATATCCTTTAATCTGTATGGAGTCACCAACCTAAAAAAACGTTACCAACTGAACGAAAAGGAGTTATTTCTTTAATTATATTCTTAATGAGAAAATAAGAAAAAATAAAAAGGCATAAACAAGGGAAGTTCACGTTGTTGTCGTTGTTGTTACACTTGTTTCATAAACACATTTCAGAGAGAAACAATAGTAAAGCTGGTGAGCATAGAGCGCGAGGGCTCGTTCTGCTACGCGGCGGTGTCGCGCGGCGGCCGCGTGGGGGTGTGCGGGGCGGACCTGCGCCTGCTGGCCGCTTACGAGGTAAGGTTGTATGAAGTAAGGTTGATGGAAATATTATAATTAAGTTGTGAGTACTCTGGAAATGTATCCATTTAATAAGAGCAGGAAATTTACAAAACAATAGCACTATTGTATTTCATTTCGTAATGAAAGTTATTAAAAAAAAAACAATGGCATTATGTGTTATGTCAATAGTTGTCAGTTAAAATACCATGCAGAATTTTTGTTCATAAGTAGGTGGGTAGTAGAGATAAACCTCGCGGAAAGCCTGCATTGGACTCCGACAAACATTTCTTAATCTATACATAAGACTGTAATATATTGTACCGTATTTATTAATGTCAACTCAAACAATGATTTAAAAAAAAATGTCTACTTAGCAGTAATGGTGCCACAAAATAAGTGTTTTATTAAATTGACTGAAACTGTCGCTATCAATGTATGGATATTGTCTTTAAAATTATGTTATTAGCCTCACGCTGTATCACTACTACCAGTGTAGTCAGAAAGAACGGAGCGCCAAACGCTACGGTCTCTACATACCTCTTTCACCTCGTCCACTGTCAACAACCTCTTCATACGTGCTCTTCGGGGGTCCTCGTGCTTTTTACGTGACCAGTATCTTTGATACTGAATTTTCGAAGGTCAACCGAGGAAAGTAATTCAGATTTGAAAATAAATTATAATGGGGGCTAAGTCGCGAGCGTATTGCTAGTAATTACTAAAAAGGATATACAAAGTAACTAGCTGCTAGGATCACACTGTGCCAGTTGTGTTTCCATTCGGGAGATTCATTGGGCACTTAACTGCACAGGAGCACTTCATTTTTCCGCTCACATAGACAAAGGGCGGCGTCGAGTTTGACCATTCGCAATCGCATAGGTTCCCTTTGCCTACCTTGTTATGCGGGGTAAAGTTTTTGTATTAATAATTGCTTCTGTATTATAGGTGTTCTACCACCGGAACGGCGTGCGTCGTCGTGTAAAGAACTGTTGGATAACTGACGCGATTTATATGAGTGTAAGAATATTTTATAGAAATAAGAAATCTATATTTTCAACTAAAATTCATATACATTTGATTGGCTATAATTAAAACTGTTGAAAAAATGGTATTATAAAAAAAAATTAAGTAAAGTCGTTTTTTGTAATTTTATCATATGACAGGATGTGCAGTGTCTGCTACTGTCGGCGTCAGACAGGAGCCTCACTATATATGACGTCACAACTCTCACGCACTCTCCGCTCTACTGCGTCACGGGGCTGCCCAACATACCTACTGTAAGAATCTTATCTACACTAATATTACAAAGCTGTAGAGTTTGTTTGGTTGGCCGCGCTAATCTCAAAAGCTAATTCAATTTAATAAATTATTTTTTATTAGGAAGGCGTATCGGCATAATAATAATCGTTATTTTTTAGCTTCAAGCTATATGTCGCACAGAGCAGGCTAGGTACACTCCGTTCTCATTAAGACACTTCTGGTGTCCACTGTCCGCTTAGTTCTGGAGGTATTCTGTGTTGAATGGCGGAACTCTACGCCCCGCTTTATCTCGTTATCAAAACGAGGAAATTTAAATATGAAATATTTCATTTCCTCGAGTGAGAGTCGAACTCTCAATTTGGCAGATTTTCATTTGCACTGCGATTGACTCCGGATTCGAGGCATTGTGTGTGCTTATTAAGTGGTGGAACTCAACACCGTGCTTTGTCTTGCTAGACTGGGGAAATGGTAATAATTAATTCCTTCGATTATAATGCAGTGTTGCTGCGCCAACTATAAGAACGGTTTTAAGAGACGTGGGTTTGAGTTCTGCTACGATGTTTTTTTTATTCCTTTGTAACCGACTTCAGTAAGAAAAGGAGTACCTCAGTACTTATGACTGGGTGAACCGATTTTAATGATTCTTTTTTTATTTGAAAGCTAATACTTCCCGTGTAGTCCTATTTTAATTTGGTTCATTTCTGATAATGGTATCTGTGAGAAAATCTCATCTCAAGTCTAAAATTTGTATAAGGGTTGTGCGCGACAAATGGACAAATAACTCAATATGATGCTATCCGATTCCAATGATTTCTTTTTTATTGGAAATTATACACTTCGGGGATAGTTTGGTGAAAATTTGGTTTGGTTGTGATTATGGGATCCGGTTAAAATTAAACTAAAATTTTTTTTGGTAAAAAATTAATTATACTGTAATAGCAAGAAAAAAATGTTAAAATTGTGTGAGATTCCTCATCGTTGCATTCTTTTCATCCAATTTCAAAAAAGAGGTTGTTCTCATTTCATCAACCGACTTCAAAATAGTGAGAGATTTCCAATTCGCCCAAGCGAGAGATGCCAAATTGACAATTGGAGAAAAAGTAGGCGAATTTTTTTTTTTAATTGTTTAAGTCGGTTTTTTTTGTTAAAAATTGATATTACATTGTTGAAGCTAAGATATTTGGATTGCTGATTATCTTATTTTTTAGCTTCATCTTAAATTTAATTTAGATTTTTTTCCTAATATAGAATTAAATATTTCATTCTAGTGCCTAGCCTACACTCCAGGCACCAATGACTCAGTGCTGGTGTTCGGTACGGAGCGCGGTGACGTCACACGGGTACGGTTCCTGCAACCGAGAGTGTCGCTTCTGTATGTGAAGACACCGGATAATATTAATTGTTATTATTGGATGGTTTGTTATATTATATTTGGTAATATTTTTAAATAATTTCATCTTTTTAAAATGTTATGTATTCAAATTCAAAATATTCTTTAGTCAAATAGACTTTTACAAGCACTTTCGAATCGTCGAATGAACATAAAGCTACCACATGTTATTAAATACTAAAATAATCAGCTTCACGCTGTATCCCGCACACAGCAGGGTTGGCAGAGGGAACTTAGTGTTAAGACACTCCGTTCCCCACTTTCTGCCGAATTCTGGAGGTATTGCGTGTTGAGTGGCAGAACTCAACGCCGTGCTTAACCTCGACACCAGAGCGAAGAAATGGAATTATAAATTTAAGTAAATATTTCATCTCCTCGAGTGAGGATCGAACCCACAACCAGTCGGTTTTACAGACAGACCTCGTGCCGCTGCGCCACGACTGGCCTCGTTAAATACTAGTTTCTAAATATTAATATAATTATTTTTTTAGTGTAACATACACAATAAGTTAGTATATTTATGTAATATGATATTGTCTCATTTAAATTACATTGTAGTAATCTTAAATAATCCTATGAGACATAAATAAATCCTAAACCTGAATTTTAACTTTGAGCTTTTCCGCATATCAGAGTAGGCAGTAACTTCCATTAAATTATTAAAATCAATTATCTTTCAAAATATTCCACCTAACTTGCTACTTGAAAACTTAATGAATATTGTGAAAGAAATAATAAAAAAAATAACAATGAATCCACAGGAGCTCACCACCCCCCCACACACGTCGTACTGCGCGATAGCGACGTGGCGCCGCGTGCACGCGCGCTCCGTGCGCCGCCTCGTGGCTGCAGACCTCGTGCTGTCCTGCGCGCTGGACAGCAGCGTCAGTGTGAGAGCTAAACATACTTCTGGAATGCTGGAGGATTATGTTTTCCGTGTTCAGAGGGTATGTCATTTTATTATTTATCGTTTTTTTTTTAGATTTACGCAATATCCCGCATATAGCAGAGTAGGCAAAGGGAACTTAGTGATAAGACACTCCGCTTTCCAAGCATCACCAAATTTTCGTGATATTGCGAGTGAGGTGGCTTGTTGTCTTATGTTGTTTATAATTTGTGGCAACATGTAGAAGCGACGAGTTTTTAAAAAAAATCAATAGCCGCAATTGCTACTAAATTTAAATTAAATTTGCTACTTACGTTAGTGGGCAAGGCAATGGATTATGATCTGGCATAGCATTGCTATACCATCGTTCTGTGGAACCATTTTGGCGTATTTTCATGTATCTATATGAGAACCTTTGGATATATATTTATAGCTTTTAAATTATCGTTTTCTATTACGCAAACACAAGAACATCAAAATTTTCAAAACTGTAAGCTATATAATTCCGAAGTTATGCAAAGACAATGTTTCACTATTTTGAAACTAATTCACTCACTAACTCACCCACGCGCCCACTATTCATCAAAATAGAACAAGTACCCACATAAAGAGAAAACCATCAAATGTAAGAACATCGTAGATCTGGAAAACCTGGTGACCCTGATGAGAAACTGTGAGAGCCCAGCCAAGCTATTATAGATATCAATATACTGTTTTTGCAAAATTTATTCAGCGTGGTGGGACTCTTCTTTTGATATACAAAAATTGAAGATCTAGAGTATCTGATGAAGAGCCCTAACAAAAGTTATTCAGTTTGATGGGCGTCTTCTATTGATATACAAGTATAAGTCTTTAATATTTTTACACACTAGAAACTTCGAAAGTATCGAATCAAAGGAGTACCTGGTGATTCTGATAAGAAACCGTAAAAACCCAGCCAAGCTGTTGGAGATAATGACATACTGCCTTTGAAAATTTTATTCAGAATGATGGAACTCTTCTTTTAAAGTACATAATTAAGATCTGGAGCATCGTAACAGTATGTACCTTGGGTATAAGTTAAAAATAAATAAATAAATAAAACAAAATATGCATGGCAATATACATAAATAACATAGTTAATTATGAATAATACAAACTATATATTTTTAATACCATATTAATCGAGACGAGTTCGTGTATTGTCGTCCCGAGTGTCGCGACCGTCGTTCTGTCTATATAGGTGGTGGTGATGCTGGAAGGCAGCGGTCGAGTCGAACTCTTAAGTACTACGGTACTAATAAATATGATGCACATAAAGACTCGTACCAAGTATATTATAAATATAATATAATAATTCGAAGCCTATGATGGCACGATCTTTTAGGATCGAATTTCTTATAAAGGCAATATATGTGTAGGGGCGACACATATTGTGGATCCAAGTGATCTTTGACCAATATTATGATATTGAATGTTGCTTGACGTCGCGAAGGCTGACGTGATGGGCTTATGCGAACTGTTATAGCGACATTAACTATGTCGTGGCTGATGCCGTCTCGCAGTACGCTCGCGATACGTAAGCTGTGCTTGTATGGCGTTGGTCATTGACATATCATATACCACTTCTACGACTTGGTATACGACTAGTAGGTGTGTGGTGCTATTTTATGTCCCAGCTCCGGTGTATGTAGTAGTGTCCGCCTGTCTCATACGGGTGTGTGGTGCTATTTTATGTCCTGGAACTCTGGTGTATGTAGTAGTGTCCGCCTACGGTTCGAGACACGACTGTAGGGTGTGTGCCGTGCGTTTATTTAACATATCGGCCGCCTAGCGGTAGTGCGTTCGTTCCAACGACTTATATTGATCTCACAAATCAATTAACATCACGAATCACTATTCTAATACAATCTTAACATAAACAAGCGTAACAAGTACCTTCGGAAAGATCACACACAAACGTCTCGGAGGGTTCAACGATGACTGTAAAGCCACGGTCTGGTCGGAACTCACGGTGTAGGGCGGGGCGGTGCCCGTACTCTTTCTTCTTTTTATTATGACTAGTTCGCAGTTATAGTGGAGAGGAAGATAGGACGCGCTCTTGGCTTTTCCTCGGACGAGCTTCGAGTTATGACAATGTCATATTGTCGAGTTTCCAGTTATCTAAATAACTGACACAAGAACAACTTCTGATGGCAAATATTATATCTTATTAAAGCGATACCTTCTAATGGCATAATAAGGAATTCTTAATGCTGTTACCTCTGAATCTCTAAAAGATTTTGGGTTCTTCACGATCACAACTATAAACGGTTCTAACCACTAGACACATCACGAGCCAAGGCATTATTTATTAAAAAATATTTTCAAAGGAGTTTGGGATATCAGTTACAGCATCTGCTAAAGAACCCTAATAGTTTGGCTAAATTTTGTGAGATATCAAAATGCCGTCTTAACAAAAATTATTCAACGTGATTAGTAATATTAAGAAATGCTAAAATTACATTAAGCATTCTAGTAAAATAACATAAGCTTAGCCTTATGGAATTAGGTGTCGCCAACAAATGGAATTAGGTGTCGCCAACGTCCATACCACGTTGAACACACCCGTTCTCGTCCGATCACCGTAGTTAAGCAACGTCGGGCGCGGTCAGTACTTGGATGGGTGACCGCCTAGGAACACCACGTGCCGTTGGCTTTTTTTTTTGTAAAGTCGTATATTTTTTTATATAGGTACTTCCGATAAATTTATGAATCATTTATTTACTGATAAGTACCTTGTCTCAAGTCAATACCCGTTCTTGTGTTACACCTTTATGAATTTAACTTTGACGATTAAAAATAACGGAAAAAGACACTTTTTATTGTATGAATTCTTCTAGGAATTAGTTGTGATTATATCCTTTATAAAAGACACAATCTCATGAAGATTTTTGAAAGTTACTGGACGTTGCTTAACGCTTATATTGATCTATTCTAATGTCATGTTCACATTGTCATCGAGTGGAGAGTTAAGCACATCCCTAAAGAAATGCAAGCACAACTGTCCACACAAGAGTGAGTCAGCAACCGCAGTGTTAATTGTTTGTTAGTAAATAAGCACATGACTAGTCGGCCCAAGGACGTACCGTAAGATTTGTCTTGCATCATCTCTGCTTCCGGCGACGGAGAGAGTATCTTAGAACTGAGGAGTGGATCCTGCCTTCAGATTCTACATTTGTTGTGGTAATGGGATAGACGATAACATATTTAAACCAATTCAATATAAGGTACAAGAAAATATAAATAGGTATTAAGAAAACCTAGGCTTCGTAGTTTCAATGTAGTCTACTTGTTCTTAAAATATCTCTTCAAATATTTCATATAAGTTTAGAAATAAAAAAATATTATATAAAACAATTTTCTAAGATGTGCAACATGGAAGTAAGTAGCGCCATCTACAAAAAAATCATAGAGCTATGTTTCAGTTCATACAGTCACTGAACGTTAGGTGACTCTCTCTATGAATCTTCAAATCATCAAATAAGTATCTTAGTTTCATACTATAAAAGATGGCGAGTTATCGACCTGGTGGGTCCCTCAGATTAAGACATTTTGGCTTTGGTTGTTATCATCTTACTAATGTGTAGTATTATAAATTCTTCAAAGTATAAATTCTATAGTATAATAAAATTATATATTGTCATAATTTTATAACTTCAATCACTTAAAAATTCTATGAAATATTGTTTTGTATTAAATATTTTTTAGTTAAGAATTGCAATTTTAGTTTATCTTGGATTTATCTGGATTTTTGGTTTCAATTTTAATCACTATCGCAATAAAATATTTTATCATAATTTGTGTGTGATTTTTATAAAATATTGTCATTGTATTTTAGGCGTTGAAGTATTCATAATATAATCTTGTCAACGTCCATACCACGTTGAATACACCGGTTCTCGTCCGATCACCGAAGTTAAGCAACGTCGGGCGCGGTCAGTACTTGGATGGGTGACCGCCTGGGAACACTGTGTGACGTTGGCTTTTTGCTGTTTCTACATTTACAGGAACAAAATACATTTTCACATGGTCTATTTTGTAAACATGTCACTCAACAGGAAGTATCAAAAAAATAGGCGGTAAGTGAGGAACGCAATCTACTATTAAGACAGTCGTCTTTATTCTTAATACTAGGTTCCCTGTCTATCCTTTTACATGTGGAATACAACGAAAAGCTAAAACAACATAAATAAATTTCTAAAAGGTCAAACGTTCAAATTAAAAAAAGAGTGTTTTTCTCTCCTAAGTCTAAAATAACAGTTTTAAAATGTTATTTCCTCCAGGGCGTATCATGTTTCCACTCGGTCCCGTCCCTCCATCTGCTAGCGACAGGCAGCCCGGACGGCGTCGTGCGCCTCTGGGAGAGTCCGCAAGGCTCTCCGTTCTCCACTCTCGCAGTCCCGGGCGCGGCCGCCGTGTTGGACGTTGCTGTTGTGGCCAGTATGGAAATTGTCGTTGCGCTTTGTGCTAATTGTGTAAGTACTCGTTCGTATACGTATCTGTTTAAGGTATAATATAATAAGATATATGAGGTTTATCAAGCTTGTAATGTTCGATTGTCCTTAGTATTCTCACAATCAGTTAACATTCTTAACGTTGGAGATGTGTTTCTTCGCTCTAAAATCAGTAAAAATATTATAAGAGACCCATTTTAAATATATGAAATAAATTAAATTATATTTTGTTATTTTATTCAGTATTGGACTGGAAAACGTGAACAAAATACGTCGTTTAGACTGTGTAAAATCAAAACATGCAGGATATCTACTTAACATCTATCTATAAACATTAAAAAAAATTCAAGTTTTTATACGTTTTATAAAAAATATATTAAACATTGTTTTTTTTTCCAGCACTTACACATTTGGGATTTGTATGAAGAGTGTCTCCTTCAAACTGTTAAGATTAAATTTCCATTTTTAGGTGTGCTCGGGAAGAAAGTGGAGTTTGGAACTTATTGCATACATCCTGGTAAGAACATGGTGAGGTCGTTGATTATTATTATTATTATAACGAGGCCAGTCGTGGCACAGGGGCGCAGTGTGACTTTACAGTCACACTTTGCGCCCCGCGGCTGGTTGTGGGTTCGATCCCCATTCGAGGAAATGAAATATTTATTTAAATTTATATTTCTATTTCTTTGCTCTGATTTCGAAACAAAAGTCCACCACTCAACACACAATACTTACAAAATTCGGGGGAAAGTGGGGAACGGAGTGTCTTAACACTAGATTCCCTCTGTCTACCCTGCTGTTTGCGTGATACAGCGTGAAGCTGACTTATTTTTTATATTTATATAAGTGATGTTTCAAGGTCCTCCCAGACAGAGAGTATCAGAAGGTACTCCGCAAGTACACTCTAGACGCGGCTCCAGCGTGTACCAGGCTTCCAGCGGCGGACTACAATTACAGCCCGATATAGAGCATATGTTAAATGGAGGAAAGAAAAGAGATCTGTGAGTTTTCCATGAATTTATATTTTACAAATCGAACAAAAAACTGAACGTAGCCGAACACGAATCAACATTCATTATATGAAAAAGTAACTGAGCGTCACTTTACACTTTAGCCTCGTCAATCTCTTCAGCTTGTTATTAAGTTCTTTCTCTTAACTTCCTAAATTGGAGAGTACCAAAAATAACAATAACAAAAACTTACGTATAACAAACAGTAAACATTGCCTTATACATATTATACTCGCAATTTATATATCCTACTACATATGTACATACTACTAATTAAATCTTTCAGTGAAAGCACCCGCTTCGATTATCCTGAGTTACTAATAACGTGCTGTGACTTTGTGTGCGTCATATCCCTAGGAGATAAGGAAGGCACTCTGTTACCGCCTCCCAGAGACACGCTGAGGGCGCGGAGACCATCTTTTTGGGAACTGCCTGCTGACTTAATGGGTATTTAAAAAGTTATTTTCAAGTTTACTTACTTTTTATGCACGTCTACACTATCTATACTTCTATAGTACCTAATGTAACGATGAAGAGTTTGTTATTTGTTTAGTTGGACGCGGTAGTATCGGAAATTACTGGTTCGAATAGAACAATTCTTTGTGTGTTGGACGCTGTGATAATAGGAAGGCTTAAGAGTTTCCCTCGTTTTCTAATTTAAAAGTCACTATACTATATTAAGCAAGAAATCGTGTAGTTCAGGCGGGCGAAGCCCCAGGCCGGATGCTAGTAATATTTAATTCTTAAGTATAATATGTGTGCTTGTTACTCTACTACTCATAAATGGTTAGACTCATTTAAATGAAATTCTGTATACAGAGTGTTTTGTAACCAACTCTTTAAATGAAACTACAGTTTTAACTCTTCTCTATAAAAACCTAATACAATACAAACAAAACAGATTTTTTTCATCATTCAAACAGATCATTTACGAATTCGAATGGCGGCGATGTAGGATTGCGTAAAATAGAACGAGAGATATCCTTTTCTCGTTCTATTATGTTTTTTGAGAATGAAAAGCGGTAGATCGGAACGCTTAGTAGTATTTTTGTAGTAGTAGGTGTTTACGTTATTGGTCTGTTCGTAACTGCGTCACACGAAATATAGTATGGATAAACATTGGGAAATCAAAAAAAATCCTACGTCTTAACTGTTGAGGTATCTTGATTAAAATTAGGTTTGGGTTTGAAATATTTTACCCTATATACTGCTCTCGTAAAAGGAGCGCAGACGCCACCCTGTGTATATTTCAATAGGATTCTAATGGAACTCAGTAGGTGACGCTGAATTAGATAAAAAGACAGTCGTGGGGCAGCGGGACAACATGTGTCTAAGCCTGACGGTCGTGGTTTCGATTACTCTGGGATATGAATTCTAAATATATATATACAAATATATAATTGTAAAAAATATCAAGTAATTATAAGTATATAATTTAAAAAAAAATTAAAACAGAACCACTCTCGTGCACGCCTGTATCTGCACCTCCACCAGAATCTCCAACACTACTTGCGCCAGTTAAGGCAGAATATCCGTTACAAGATCTCGATGAACTTTTGGATAAAGCAGGTATCTACAATAGATTAATATTGTAAAGGTGAAATTTAGGTTTGGTTGGACACATTAATTTCAGGAGCTACTGGTTCTAATTTTTTTATGGTGAATTGCCAACTTATCGAGAAAGGCTATGCTAAATCTCTACATATTTATAAAATACTGTTGTAAGGTTTGAACAAAGAAAGATGAAATTATAAAAAAAATACTTTACATTTACGTTACACACTGGTTTTTTATAATTGCTAACATTTTCCTGATTTTCCTGATAGTATTATAGCATTATATAAAGTTAACCGTGTCGAAGTCTAATTGTTTACAAGTTAAACATAATAAGAGCGGCATGTCACTACAGGTCTCCAAGGAATATTAAAGAAGAATTTCGTCCTAATGCAAGGCTTGAAACACGACTTAAACAAGAAACTACATGAAATGGAGGATAATAAAGAAACTGTAAGTATTTATTACCTTTAATATAGACTATAAAAAGAGACTAATTTATTCTATGAAATTAAATATCAGCCACTTGGCTGATATTTAATTTGATTGTGTCGTCTATAATATACGCTTAAACAAAAAAAGGACACTTGTAAGGTCACCTTGTTGTTCATTTACCGGTTTGTCCTTTTGTCCAGATATTTTTTTTAAAGATCTAAAATAAATCTGCAATTTCTTAAAACATAGAAAATAATGACGTTCTAAGTCAACGCATTCTGTGTTTAAGAATAAATTTTCTTAAACTTTATTGTCAACACTAATTTATATTAATTTCAACACGTGATCTAAAAAAAGGCTCTTGAAAGATGGACATGCAGATGGACAACAAATTAATCCTATAAGTTTCGTTTTTTCCAAAGATTATCTGTGTACTAAGTGAGCAGCATTGTCCTTTATAATAATATAATTATAAAAATTACTCAACAAACCACTGTTTTAATAATAAGTGATAACCTACAAATACTTATAAAAGATTCCTTAAAAAAACATATCTGTAATCGAAATTATACGAAACTGCCAGATAATCCGAAATAATTTAATATCCATAACCAAAACCGAAATCGACATAGCATTCTTCCTATTATCAATATCCAGATGCAAAATACTAGATTCATAATATCCCTATTACTTAATTTATGTACCGTTTTTGCCACATTCTGTATGAAAATCTTTGCTTACTTTCGATTGACCTAGAATTATGAAGATTGCCAATAAGTGAGAAATCCACTCCACGTACAGGAAAGGATTTTTTTATGTATAAAAAAAACTAAATAACTACTAAGTTAAAATTTATGTTTGTAGTTCCTTTTATACAAAATAAGTAATATGCTGACAGATATAAGTTTAGTCACTTTTTGTGTCAGGTACTCGTGCCTCATGTTGTCGTGTCAAGACAACTTGAAACCCGTTCGGTACGGTTGACAAGTCGTGGCCGCCCTGATGTTAGGCATTTAAACTTTTGTGCAATATATACTCGGGAAGAAAACATTCAAAGTCTGCGTAGTCATCTAGAGCTAGCTTCAGAGTGGCCAAGACTCCGAGACCGTACTGTAACTACGGCTTGTTAATGTACTGTTCCGCAAGTGCAGACGCGCCGCGCGGTGTGCGCCGGCGCACCCTACCTGGCGCTGCGCAGCGCCGCGCCACAAACGCTGCCCTCGTTTGAACACTTGGCCGAACAATGCTCGCGGGCTATGAGGTAACATTACACATACAAGAATATAGTATTAAAACATTTTGTTTCATTCGTCTTATTTATTGTTGCAACATAAATATGATAGTAGTAGATAGAAGTGTCTTAATATTCAGTGTAGTAAATCGAATGAAAAGCGGTGAACGGAGTGTCTCAACAAAAGACCTCTCTGCATACTTGGAAGCTATCTAAAACAAAAAATCTCTATATATAATAAGGCAGTAATAATATTTTGTCTGTACATTTAGTAATTTTGACTGAAATGGATAGAGGGACACTTAAAAAGAATAATAGAAAGCAAAAAGATTTTTTTTGAATTTCTTGTCTGTCTGTCTGTCGACATATTTTTGTCCGCATTTTTCTCTGAAAGTACTGAACCGATTTACTTGAAATTTCACCAATTGCTTTGTTTTAACTCAACTTAACTACTAAAGTTTAATTCATCGAAATCGGTTCATTAAAAAAAAGTTATCGTCATTTGAAAGAAGTCGTAATTAATTCACAGAGAGATACAGAACGATCTTGAAAGAAATATCAAATAAATACAAAGATTTTTTAGTTGGTTCGTTCATATAATATATATAACTAATTTAAAAACTGTACAGGATTTAATATGCAATTATAACAGTTATTTTACAAAGAATATTATGAATCCTTCAAATTAATAATTTAACATTTAAGGCTGTTTCTGAATGAGTAAATTAAATTATTCACTGACATCAGCACATTTAACAGAGTATATTATATAGGTAAAAAGAACATAAAGTTACAAAAATATATACGTGTAATAAATATTTAGCTTTATGTATATTTTATAAATATCAACAATGGTCGTATTTTTTTATTTAAAACAATCAAAAATTCTTTGACGATAATGTCGTAAAAAATCATATTAGAAGTCATTATAGTTGTCAATCAATTCTACTTATTAAATCAATAATCATGTATTTTAAGCGGGCGAAGCCGTGGGCGAGCCGCTAGTATACAATAAAAGTATGAGATATAAATGATCTGATATTTCACGCGACAATACGTTAATAATTTATAATATAAAAGGAATTTGTTTATTAACCTTTGCAATGTCATTATGTTGAAGTTATCTCTACGTTACGAAGTTATCTTTACGTAAATATGATATACTTAGGTATCAGGTTCGAAATTTATTAAATAAAAGCAAAACAACAGATAACAAAATAACAATTTGGTTTCAATGCAATTAAACATGTACAAAACTTAAATTAAGGAACATAATAATCACTTGCAAACTATGTTAATAACAAAAATCAATTAACACAAGGTACTTATCGTTATCGTTACCACTCGCACATCCTGACATATTCCTAACATATGTCGGAAGTGATAAATAATAAGAGGGTAGTCGTATCGAACATATATCAGATGTGGACGGTAGTTACAACTAATATTATTTACGGCCATTAAATAATGAGAAGCATGGAGCAGTGCCTGGGACCCGCGACCACAGGTGTAGGCTTCAGGGTACCCTCTCCGTTATAACAACACTCGCCTTCATTGCTCCAGCCCAGTGCAGTTATAAATAATTAACCACATTCGTTTTTTTAACTTAACTTTGTATTCCGCATATATCAAGTTAGGCAGACGAAATCTAGTGTTAAAATACTCCGTTTACCACCCACCACCTATTTTCAGGACATTGCGTGTTGAGTGGTGAATCTAATGTAACAAATTATAGATTTTAGATTTAGATATTTAAGTGTTCAAATATATTCACTTGAATATGTAAACTTAAGCTTATAAATAAATAAATGATACATGTTAAATTCAGGTTATTCCCCGAGTCCAGTACAGTAGCGACACCGACAGGAAGTGAAATATCTTCGCCTCGCACTTCAAAAATTTATAGTTATAAATCCTGAAAATAACTAAATAAATAATTGTTGTATTTAATTTTCTAAAAATAAATAAATTATTATTGTATTTAATCTACCATTAATAAAAAAAATGTTTTTGTATGAGTATTTTTAACAAGAATATCCAAATAGTTTGTTAAAATGCAGGTAAAATATAGGTAATCAAAAAAATATTATAAAATGTAATTTTTATAGTGATCTATAAAATGAAACATGTATGTGTGTGTGTGTATTATGTACGGACGTAAGAGTTATACTCTATTGGCGTAATAAGATAAAGAATCTTTCTAAAAATCATCGTGCGCGTTATCTTGTTTATAGAAACGACTCTAAAAATAGAAAAAAAGTATTAATAAATTGAAAGAAAGTTTCATTATAACGCAGTATCTAGTTAAATATTTTTTATTAAAATATCATAAAAAATATAATATTTGTACATAATTAAAAAATTAAAACGTCTATCTTACTTTAAGGTCGGTTTTTCGCGCCAAAAGGAGTATAACTTCAAAAATTGCGTCATAAAATAATAGTATCACAAGAAATGAGATTTATTAATATTATATGTCAGTATGTTTGTCGACGCATATCTTTGGAAATACTGAACGGATTTGAATGAAATTTTTGTTGTATAGCTATTCATTTTGAATTGGTTTAAATGATACTTCATTTTGAAGACTGGAATTGGCTATGAATTCGATGTCCAGCTCAACAAAGAATGTTTCAAATCTTAGTTTAAAGAGTAAAGAGTGTCTTGACACTCCTCTCAAGTGTCCTTTGCCTATTTACTGTAAGTTTATATGACAACATACAGTAAATGTGGACTATAACTACTTAGTTATTAATAATAAGCGATAGGAAGAGAAGGTGGCCTTGATTCATTAAGCACCCGCTGATAATAGCATGGAAATTAGATTTTAATGTAACTACAATCATTAAATTTATGTAATTAATCATTATATTTCTTTTATAGTACCTACCTATAAAATAAAATATTTTACATATTATCGTATGTAGGAAACAAAGTGACAAAAATATATATACCTTCCACTGCTACAACCGTCGGTGAATCATTGCTTAAGAAGAGCGTACACAAATGAAATTTAGTAAAGTCATACCTATACTTAAATCAGGGAGTACATCTGATCCTTACAATTTTAAAACTGTATTTATACTATCCCCAACACGTTCAACGACACTGCCTAAATAACACTCCTTAACGCAAGTTCTGCTAAAATATCGACTTAAAATTATTTCTACTTACATTGA
>JAAIXJ010000548.1:145460-220898 GCA_013403705.1 Heliconius hermathena | reverse complement strand
CGAGGCAAAGTGCGGCGTTGAGTTCCGCCACTTAACACGCAATGCCTCCAGAATACGGCAGAAAGTGGGGAACGGAGTATCTTAACACTAAGTTCCCTCTGCCTATCCTGCTGTGTGCGGGATACAGCGTGAAGCTAATTTAATTTATTTTTTTAATTTAAGTGACTGTAAATGTGACAGGTTGTGAGTTCAATTCCTAATCGAGGAAAAGAAATATTTTTTTTCTTCGCACAGGTGATCTCTGCTTACCCTGCCATGCAGGAAAACGATGAAGTTGCTAAAAAATATAAAGGCATAATAAAATACCTTCTGTTTCGTTGAATCCTCCATTATAGATAACGTGTTCCATTGAGTGTCAAGTGTAAACTGGATATAAGATATACATTTTTTTATGGAATAAGACAAGGCAAACGGTCGTGCAGGTCACCTGATGCTAAGGTATCACTGCCGCCCACGACCCCGTGCAACACCAGAGGAGCTACAGATGCGTTGCCTGCCTGTAAGATGGGTTGGGCACCGGAGCCCGGCATTACCTGATGCGAAACGCAGTGGCATAAAGACACTACTTAACGCCGGTTTTAAATGCCGGGGGTGGTAATGATCCGGTCGACTCTGCCAATGCGTCGCCATTGGCAGAGTCGGCGACGTGACTCTACCACACGTACTTTAGTCGCCTCTTACGACACCACCAGTACCAGGGTGATCCTATTCTACGCCGGGATCACACAGCAAAAAGATAGATAAGATAAATAAGATATACATATAATAAGGACTATAAAATAAATATTTACGACGAGATACGACATTTGTGATTTATTGTTTTTTTTCCATATATATGATTTTTTTTTATTTAATTTTAGATAAAATGAAAAAGAAATGTGACATATATGTATAAAAAATGCCACTGTTTTCTACTCTGGCTGCGCCGAAATATTTATTTAATTTTGATATAAATGTAAACATTTCTCAACGATTGCGGAATTTTATCTCCAAGATGATTATATATTTTTCTATTGTATGGATATTTATAAACTTCGTATTTAAGATTTTTTAGTTTCACACTATGTCTTCACAAATGACAAAGTAGACAGAGAAAACTTTTGTGAAAATTAAGTGATTTTTTTGCGTCTATAATTTAAAATAAATTATAATAAAAAGCTTTCTAAAGATGTTATTCGGTAATATTGTTCAATGTCTGACGTATAATATAAATGAGCCCGGAAATCGTATCGTTCTTTATAAAATATGCTTCAATTAATTTATCATTTCAAAGTAGAAATGATAGTCAATAAAAGAAAACGAAAACTTTAACAAGCGTGTGTTGTATTTCCATAAAGAGGGTTCTGTGCTCCTTCCATCTCCTTTTATTACGTTTCCGTAGAAATTTATAAAAGATTTTTTTTAAATCCTTTCTAAACTCCTCTCTACACTCCCCAATTCCTGACGAATTCTGGAGGCATTGCGTGTTGAGTGGCAGAACTCAACATCGCGCTTTGCCTCGACACCAGAGCAAAGAAATGGAAATATATAGTATAAAAGTATAAAAAAATAATATATGTCGAAAAGAATAAAAAATTGAAAATATGACTTAAGCAGCTAGACTATATCAGAAGAGACCATAATATTTTCATTTTTATAATAAAATGAATCCAACTACACACCAAAGTTTTTAATTCTGTTAAGTACAATATATTGCCCTTAATCTGGCTAACTTTAATAAATTATATTATATATTAAAAATATATAATATATCGAATGTTTTCCTCACAAGAGTGATGAAAAAACTTTAAGTTTTTTGAGAACTTTTAGTTTCTCAGTCATTTTCAAATATTTTTTCTTCTACTTTCATTACAAAGTGTTTTCGTAGAGATGAGACAGAAGTTTTTCTTATTCGTCACCACTTAGGAGATCATCTTGATGAATGTCTTCTTCTAATAATTTCTCTTCAGGTAGTTCGTCTTCACTTGGCTCGTCGGCAGATGCTAGTACAGTTTTGATTTTAAATTGTTGTAATATAGATACTAGTTTACTACTACTATCGTGGACTCATAATCCAAAAGAATCTCTTTTAAGCTAAATCTCCATTTTCCATGTGTAATTCAATAAAAATCATACGAAAAGACAACACTTACGTTGTTAATCAATAGGGCACTATGGCTATGATGGGTGTTGATACATCCATGAGGCAAGTGTGTAGCAAAAATTGCGTGAGAACGAACACTTTTTCCGCGCGTTTAAGGGCTACACATAATTCAGAAGGATACACAAAAGTGCAAAGCACTGTGACAAGAATTAAATAGTACAGCGACTAAAAACCAAATCTACCAGAGTGCCTTTAACGCCTTTAACATAGCAAAATTTCTATGTATCTTGAAATTGTACAGCAGAATATCTATCGGGACTAGTCGTGATGCTTGTGGGATCGATTCCCAATTGAGGAAACGAAATATTAAACATTTTCTTTCCTCGCTTACAGGCAAAGTTGGACGTTGAATTCCGCCACTCAACACGCAATGCCACCAGAATTCAGCGGAAAGTGGAGAATAGCAGTGTTTTAACACTAGGTTCCCAGGTTCAATTTCTCTAAGAAAATCTATAAGTTGTCAAATTTTATGTAGATTCAGTTATCTACATTAAAAAAGTAACGTAGTTACTATCTTTATTCGTATCGATTGCTAAAAGTATTTATAATGTATTTATCTAAACAAATGTATGTAAATTTGACTTTAAACATACAAAAAATAAATTTCAAGGATGACAATTAACTGTGACCCTTTTATTTTATTATCGTCAAAATTTATAAATGAAAGTAAAGATAAAATTTATCATATAACATGGTGTTTTATGGATTCAATCATTATTATATTTATTTTGTCGTGATAGTTGCTATAGTAATAATAATAACTAGAAACCCATTCGCGGCTTCGCCCGCATAGCGCCTACAATTCTTCTATTATGCTACATTTGCCAGCATAGCATAGTATAACATTAGCAGATAGATTATATAAGTTATACATTCGAAATTCAAAATTCAAAATGCAAAGGCGCTACATTTTTTTTCTTTTGTATGAAAAATGCAATTTCCAGCAGTACCATAGGTGTAATTCTTAGTTATTTTAAATAAAGAAATAATAATAATAATGAACATCATCGAATTGCTTCAAGCACGTGCACTGCAAAAATAGTTGAATATATGTAAGTACATTGTACTAGTCTACAAAAGCATTCAATTACTGTACTGTATATCTATCTCTTATAGATAAGTCACAATAAGGCATTTTGTGACAAAAAATTATAGAAAATCGCAGCGTGATTTTTCAACGTATTTTGTTTGATAAAATTATTAAAACCTACGAGCGAAAGTTATTCCATCATCAAGGAAATTTTATGAACATATGCTTTGGCTTTTATAGCATGTCATTTGAACGTATACTTTTAAAAAAAATGTAAATTTAAAATAATACAACGCTCCGTCTACTGTCGCAAGCATAAGCACGAGTCCTGCGGGGGGCGCCCTTGCCGCCAATTTCGTCCTTGCAAGCAGCCATGTAACGCTTGCATTTTCTCATAATTATTGAATGAAGAAATTATATTGATTATATAATTTATATTGTTCATCTTATGGCAAATGCAGCATATTAAAAGATTGATAAGTAGTATGCGGATAAAGCCGCGAGTAGGCCACTAGTAATATATAAAACTAAAATAAGAAAAACATACAGAATAGTAAACAATTTTACTATATTGTACACCTCTACAATATTTTTACTAAACCAAACAAAAATAGTGTAGCTAGCTAGCAAACTTTTCACTCGTTAATTGAATAAGCGTCACAGTGATCCCGGCATCGCAGGATTGCGCGGGATGGCCTCTATTTGTTACCTGGCTTTGCGGGATTCACGTATTGGCAACTATTGCTTTCTGCTTTCATATTGAATTCCCCGGGATGTGACTGTCACGGTCTTATGCCCTAAGCTCTTAAGTCTTACTTTTGTTGGGATTTATGGGATTGGATGACAAACAATGTTGAAATATATTTTCTAAATGTAAAGTGTTTTGCTTATATAATAGTCTTTATTTAATTGAAGCTGGCATTGAACCCGGCTCCAGCCTATGAAATTATATTTTCAGATGATCAATTCCAGATCGAACGATAATGAATGCAGGTTTCAAATCATTTTTCTTAATTTTTTTAACTGTCAATCAATATCAATATATATTTGGATCTTATCATTTTTTTTTAGAATTCCGTAATTCAAACGGTAAAATCAAGCTCTTAAGTTACAAGTAGGCAGATTTAATCTATTGTTGAGATTTCCGTTAAAATTGATTGAAATTTGAATGTTAGAATAATCCTGAAATTGAAACAGAAGCCTCAATTGGCTAGTCCATCTCGTATTTAACCCGGTTTTTTTTTTAATTAGGGTGAAACATGATTGTAAAATCGAGAAAACCAAAGATATTGTTATTGGGATGAAATAAATTTTATTGGAAGGTAAAAGAAGAAAGGAGAAAAGAAGAGTGTGTTTGAATGAAAAAGAAAAGGATGGTTATATAACTATTATATAAGGAACTAAAAAGAGCATCTATGTAGATATTTGCTACTTAACCTAAATTTTGGAAATTTGATATCGTATTTAATTTACTTGCTCAGGCAAAATTTTTAATAAAAAAGCATTTCTCTTACATAATTAAATACTTTAACGACTTTATGTGGGAAAAAATGTTTTTTTCTTGGAACATCTAAATATAGGCTAGGAAAATAAAAGGAAATGATTTTTATTTATTTGTAGTACATATTTTTAATAATCGAATTCTAGAGGATCATGTCGAGGAGGTGCTGTTCTGTCTTCGACATCTGTAAAATAATAAAAATTATTAACTAAAACATTTTCATTTTTTGTTTGGGATCATCGTGGCGCAGTGGCACAGAGTTCAAATCTCACCAGGGAGCATCGCTCTTTTTTAGAGTTAAACATAATAGCCATAGTGGGGCAAACATTCTTATTAAATTCTGTCTGAACTGCTAGTTCAAGTGAGGGATCAGATGAAAGGGTTCTGGCTAAGCTAATCTTGAATTTCACTAAAAGCTCGAGCCCATAATTTCTGTACAGAACCCTCGGTGGGCGAGCACGACTCAAGCTTGTCCGCCTTTTTTTTACATTGGAATGTGGTAAGCGAAATGTATAGACACTAGGTTTCCTCTGTCAAAATAAAATTGTATTTAATGATGTGGGTTCGATCGTCACTTGGGAAACGTTTATAGATAAGTCAAATTTTAACCAGTACTTTTGGTTTCGCTTCTCATGTTTTCATAATTCCTCCAGAATTCGGCGGAATGTCGGGAATGGAGTGTCTAACCACTAGCTCCCAGGTTCAAAAGCAGATAAAAAAGTATAATATAAAAAAGAAATTCTACCGCTATTCATTGGTTAACGGACAACGCACAGACTGAATTACGCAGTATAGGACTCTAAAATATGGTATGTAGTTTCCTATGAGAATGAGAACATGTAGAATATATGTAGAAATCCTCACGTTGTGCTCCTTTGGTGCTCCTTTGGAGCACAACGTGAGGATTTCTTGAAATTCCTACGAAAAAACAACAGGTTTTTATCTTTTATCCTCCGCGCAAATGGGCTTGCAAGCTACAACTTGTGCAAAATAAAAATAAAAAAGTATAAAATTTTATTATCTCCTAAAAGAAAAAAATATAATTAAAAAAACCAGATGGCAAACGTGAGGTTAATTTATAAAATTGTTTTTAATATTATATTTATAAGAAAACTTTAAATTTATTTACCATCTTGACTTCGCAGTACAGATCCGAAAAGACTTTGTAGCAGGTCGTTTCTTTTTGGTTTCCTGCAAAATTAAGCAAATTAAATAAAGTAAATCAGCTTCACGCTGTATCCCGCATACAGCAGGGTAGGCAGAGGGAACCTTGTGTTAAGATACTCCGTTCCCCACTTTCTACCGAATTCTGGAGGCATGGCGTGTTGAGTGGCAGAACTCAATGCCGCGCTTAACCTCGACACCAGAGCGAAGAAATGGAAATATAAATTTAAGTAAATATTTCATCTCCTCGAGTGGGGATCGAACCCACAACCAGTCGGTTTTNATATATATATATATATATATATATATATATATATATATATATATATATATATATATATATATATATATATATATATATATATATATATATATATATATATATATATATATATATATATATATATATATATATATATATATATATATATATATATATATATATATATATATATATATATATATATATATATATATATATATATATATATATATATATATATATATATATATATATATATATATATATATATATATATATATATATATATATATATATATATATATATATATATATATATATATATATATATATATATATATATATATATATATATATATATATATATATATATATATATATATATATATATATATATATATATATATATATATATATATATATATATATATATATATATATATATATATATATATATATATATATATATATATATATATATATATATATATATATATATATATATATATATATATATATATATATATATATATATATATATATATATATATATATATATATATATATATATATATATATATATATATATATATATATATATATATATATATATATATATATATATATATATATATATATATATATATATTTGAGATTTTAGTTGTAGAGCAATGGCACAGCGTGACCAGCAATGACTTCAAATGAAACGCAATTGTAGGTTCGATTTCACTTACAGGGAGAGGTAATTTTTAATTATTTTGATTTTCTCGCTCTAGTAATAAGAAAAAAAACGGAGTTGAGTCGCCACACGACACACAACGTTTCGAAAATTGGACAGAAAGTTGGAAATCGTGTGCCTTAACACAAATAATTTTTAGCTATAGATTTTTTTAATTTATTAAGATTAAATATAATTATGAGGCTGGTCGTGGCGCAGAGACACAAAGTGTAACTGTATAATCGACTGGTTGTGGATTCGATCCCCACTAGAGGAAGTGAAATATTTTAAACATTTTTAAAGTGTTAATCCACACTTAGGAAAGAAAAATACTTATTAGAAAACGTATAAAAATTTTAACGTAGCGGGACTAGTGAGGGAGTGTGTTATATTTTCATTTCTTCGCTCTGGTGTCGAGGCAAAGCGCGGCGTTGAGTTCCGTCCCTCAGCACACAATGCCTCCCGAATTCGGCGGAAAGTAGGGAACAGAGTGTCTTAACACGAGGTTCCCTCTGCCTACCCTGCTGTGTGCGGAATACAGTGTGAAGCTGATAAAAAAAATATAATTATAACTTACTTATAAACAACAAGGCGGTCTCCATATTAATCTAGAATGAACTCAGTTGAAATTCTACAGCCATTTAAACCATTAAAAATTCGTGCGTCAAATTTAATTTATTTTATGGTCATTTTATGACATTTATCTATCGCTTAGAAGATTGGTAAATCGTAAATTGGAAATTCTAGACGATTTGCGAGAATAATGCAGTAATTTAACGCTAAAGGCAGTGATAGCACAGTGGCACAAACATGTGACTGTAAACGGGACGATAGTTGGTTCGATGCCCACATTGGGGGGAATGATTTATTAATTTTAATATTTACATTTCCTTGCTCTGTTAAGAAAGCAAAGTTCAAAAATTGGGAACGAAGTGTCTTAACACTAGATTCTATCTGCCTAGCTTGCTGTATGCGGGATACAGCGTGAAGCTGAAGTAAAAAAAGCTGGACAAGTGCAAGTCGGGCTCACACACTAATGGACTGGAATTAATGCGTCTTAAAAAATTTATGAAATATGTATTGGAATACGCACACCAAATCATTTTATCTGATACCTCACCATAGATCTAAGTATATGGTTTGAATTTCAACTCGATCGCTCCAAGCGTTCCTGAGCTCGTGGCAGACAGACGGACGGACAACAAAGTGATCTTATAATGGTTCCTTTATTCCTTAAAAAGTACGGAACTTTTTCTTTTTAGAGTTCCGTTATAAGTATTTGTTATTGCTGGATTTAACATGGTAAGTTTGATTCTTGGGTTAAGTAAGACGAACTGCAAAATTCCTTTTCAATAACCAAAACGTAGTTCAAATTTAAATCTAATATTATCTTTATTAGCGTCACATAACTAGCTAACGTATATTACGCCAGTTAGCTAACCAACACTAGGTTAGAGAGAGTTAAGACACTCTGTTCACCACTTTCTGGCCTATTTTGAGAACTTGCGTGATAAGTAGTGCAACTCAATGCTGCACTTTGTTTTATTATCAGAACTAGGAAATAAATAAATAATTCCCCGAAATCGGTATCGAACCCACAAAACCATAGCTCTTACAGACGTATGCTTATACAGGTCCTGGAGACGGTCTCAGACAATTATTTTAATGAAATTTTGATATAGTCATTCTCCCGAGTTGGGCGTAGATTCTATAACACACGTTTAAAGTTTCACATAGCCCTAATGCGCCACGTTGGCGTCTACTTTAATCAACGAATTTAAATAATAACTACAATTAAAAAGATTTCTTAAAATCAAACATTTTTATCTAGAAAATAAAACATAAAATAATTTCCCTTCAAAATGTCTTGATCTTTTTAAATGCTATTTTTTAATATATGATACATGTAAGCAGGATTCGACTTGGTTAGTAATTAAAGATAGAGACTTATATAAAAGTACTTAAGATATAATTTTATAGAACGTTCTGTTTCATTACATTATTATATTTTAAGTTTTATTAAAAAAGCGAATGGAGTTGAAATGAACAAAGATTGCTAACAGTAAAGCATTTCTTTGTCGTAAACAGTAAGAGAATGCATAGAATAAAAACAATTTAGATACTAACAATCCTTTTTAATTACAGTTATTACTTTAGTTTTAATATTAAAAAATATATGGCAACCTGATGCATTTTTTTTGCTTAACGCTGTATAGCTACTACGCTAGCGGGGTAACCAGAGAGAACAGCCCCCACGACCTATGCCAGCCCGACACTGATCCTTTAGGACGTCAGAGAAAATATTAAATATTTCACTCTGTCGAGTGGGAATCGAACTTGCAACCAACGCGTTTACTGTGCATCTGTGCCCCTGGGCCACGATGGCATCAAACGCATTGTATTATAAAAATAAAATATTTTACACTTGCTATTCAATAAAAAAATCACAAAATCAATTGAAAATAGGTAATAATTTAAACCATAACTTCACCTCGACGTACCAAGAGAATGTACAAGGAAACGCTTTCACAACTCAATCCGTATTTATAGGGGTCATTTGTAACGTATGGAGATCGTGATGCTCGAGCTTTAGGGGAAACTATTTGTCAGTCATTTATTAAGATTACCGGTTTCCTTGTATTTTAATCTGAAAATGAAAACGGCGTTAAGTTCCGCCAGTTAAAATTCGATAATTCTTATCCTCTTATCGAATGATAGAATGTCTTGACGCTAGGTTTTCTTTGTTTACCCTGATTTATGCACGATAAAGCATAAAAGTGGAGTAGAATTTTAGACGTTACAATATAGCGGTCTTACGTGCTCATTTGTATCTTGGATATTTTATTTTCTATTTAATTTGACACCATCGTTGGACAGTGGGTTCAGTCTCCACTTAGGAAAATATATTGTCTCGAGTTTTCATTTACCAATCTGGACATCGGTTGGAAAGTCCATATTTTACCAATCTGGACATCAGTTGGAAAGTCCATATTTTACCAATCTGGACATCAGTTGGAAAGTCCATATTTTACCAATCTGGACATTGGTTGGAAAGTCCATATATTTTTCCTTCGTTCTATATTCAGAATCCATATGGTAAGTTAGGTAGAGAGAATTTAGTATTAAAACACTACGTTCCTGGTATATTTCGAGACTTTTCTATTTGACTTTTCGAGAAATTGGCGAAGTGGCCACGCTTTGTTTCCTTACCAGAGCAAAGAAATCTAAACAATTTATTTCCTTGAATGGGATTACAACCTACTATCGTTGGATTTAATCACACGTTGTGCCACGACTGCGTCAATCTTGTCATCTTTGATATATAACTTATCTCTCCACTCAATTTAACATTTAATTTAATTCAAAAAAGTACAAAAGTCATATTAAAGCAAAAGAAAACATTAAACTCTTGTAGCCACAATTTTACGCTACCATATCAACCGCACGATATTATTTTTACAATCCGTCAAATTTTAATCTAAATATGTGCTTGGGACTGTTTGTTTAGGATCGACGCTATAATTGGAGCCCTAGACTGGATTAGACATGTTTGAATTTTCAATTTATTCGCAAAGTTACTAAATAAATACAGGAAGTTCGTTGAACAGTTTCCAATTTTGATCGAATGTATGTAAAATTTCAGTTTTTTTTTTTGTTATAGAAAAGTAAAAATTTAGAAGAAAACTTTTAAATATTGCAGGAGACACAATCAAAGTTTATATAATATTATCTATGTTTTTATTTGTGTAATACAATTTTCGTATATGTGTATTCATTTATCATGCGACTACGGCGAAGGAAAAAACGTTTTGATTTTGACCGTATGTATGTATGTTTGTATGTGAGTGTGGATGTTCATCTATTCTCTCACAACTTCTAAAGTAGTTATCATTATTAGACAAATGAGGTGTCGTTAGGAGTCTCTAGACGTCCGCTGGTTATAGGTTACATGGCATCTCGTTAAATTGACTACAGCACTCTTTAGGGGACTTAAAGTAAAAAACTAAAAAAATATATTTACAGTGTCGTGTGGTGTATATCAAATGATAGTCTTGGTTGGTTGGTGAACTCAGGCTTAGTTCAAATTAGAATTTGGTGCCACTAACAAAGAAAAATGTCTCTACTATCGTTTGTTGATTTTTTGTTAGTTCGTTCGTCTGTTGATTATTGTAGGATTGATCCCCACTCGACGAGATGAATTATTTATTTCTTTGTTGAGTTTCGCCACTCATCACGTTATGCCTCGAAACATTCAGAGTAAAGTGGGGAAGGATTGACACCAGGTTCCCTTTGCTTACCCTACCATACGCAGAATACAACGTGAAGTTAATTTATTTATTTATTTTAACAAAAAAATGTGGGAATTCTTTAAATATTATACAACTAGAAGCCCGCCCACGGCTTCGCCCGCTTAAAATACATGATTATTGATTTAATAAACAGAATTGATTGACAACTATAATGATTTCTAATATGATTTTTTTATTACTTTAATCTGTAATATCGATGGGTCCTAAGTATATGGGCCAAACTAACAATTTGGCAATTTTGACTTTTTTATGCCAAACGCATTCTATCGATATAGTTTATCAGGTCAGCTATTAAAAAATAGAAATTTCTGCATAGAAATAGGACTTTTTGTTAGAATATAACGGCCTATCTAACACTCATTTAAGCGTATAAGGGCCAAATAGTCATTTAAGACTTCTACGCGGGGAATTTCCACACATTTATTTATGTTTGGGGCCAATCAGCCAGATTGATACTTATACGCTAAACAAAGCAATGGTTGCACTGTGTTGACTGAAAAAGTTTAGTATTGTTTTTATTACGTTCGTCATTAGATAGATAACAAAAAACGTCTCTTTTTCACCAATTATGAGATAGAACGGCCAAAGTGGTAAATTGGCCCATGTACGTGTTTTATTGAAAAAAAATATACTTAGGCTCTAAAATATTTTTTCACTTTTGAGTTATTGGGGCGTTATTTTTAATTAATAATTGCCCAGATTATGTACTATACTTTTCTTACTGTCCCATTTGCTATTTAAAGCCAGAAATAAGCTTCATAATTGCATTTTAAGTTTGATTTAAGATTTCGGAGTGACTCTACTAAGACAATCAAAATTATACATCAGAAAATTAATCTATTAACATGCTTATTTCTAATAATAATCATTAATCAAGTAATATATCTACTGCCGTAAGTTTCAGGAAAAAAACTTACTAAGAAACGTGACAGTGGATTAATGAATAGATTCAAAACTAATAAGACTTAAAATTACAGAGAAAGCATATATGTAATAAGAAATAGGAAAAATTTTGGTAAATTGTTAGAGCTCATTTACGTTAAATATATTGTATTTGAATAACTTGATGAAGACACGAGGCGTGGTACACTTCATAAGTTTTAGATCGTTGGTCATTATTCTGAGCAATATGGATTTATTGACAACTGTGTCTTGGTGAAGGAGCATAACCATGTGTCTGTGAACGCGACAGGTTTGGGTTCTATTCTCCTCCGAGGAAATAAAATATTTTCACTTCTTCGCTCGAGGAAAATTGCGATGTTTGACATGATTGATGATTCAACGCACAATGCCTACAGAATTCGGCGGGAAGTGGAGAGCAGAGCGCCCTAGCACTAAGCTCCCTCTGCCTATCCTGCTTTATACGGAATGCAAAATAAAGCTAAGAAAAAATTAAATATAAGTAGTATAATAGTTATAAAAAATAACTATTACAAAGGATGATGATGAACTAATTTACACGAAACAATTTATTCATGTATATTATTTGTATCATATTATAATAGACATGTATAATTTGTTTCTTACGTATAATTAAATCGAAATACAGACTACTGGATGCAAGAAGATACTTATTAATATCATTAGCTGTGGGCTAAAAATAATAAATTCTTCAATCAGTAAACCTATAATAGTCTAATTCAGTTCAAAATCAAACGAAATAGTCAGCGATATAATTAAACTAAACACTGAAGAAAAGTGTAACGATTTCAGATTTTGATCCAAAGCTTAACTGAAGTGGACAAAATCGAAGCAAGATTTTATGAATGTAAGCGATAAGCATCTTATTTTAACATAATTAAAAACATTATTTTCTTAACACAGGCTATACTCGAAAAGAAGGCCACCTCGTGTGCCACCATTTAGAGAACTTCAAAATATAGCTTCTAGATTCGATGACCTTAAACAAAACGGAGTTGTTATAGCTAGCTATACTACAATTAGATACAAAATTTATGACATTAAAGAGATTCTATTTTAATTCAAAATAAAAATTCCCGGCTTATTCAGGTTAAAAACTCAGCGGGACATATGTACAACTCAACAAACATACAAAATGTTTGTTTGGTTTTGCTATCAGTTGAAAATTATAGAGGGACTTAATACAAAATATTTACGTTTTATAATATAAAAAGATTTGTATTGAAAGTCACATTAAAATCTTAGATCAACCAGTACGAACAAGAAAACAATTTGGAGAAATGGTTATTGCTGTTATAACCAGGTGTTACCGATAAAATTTTGTAAGAAGAAGGACTTCCGTCATTTATGTTGAAAATTATTAAACCACTAGATTATAACAACTTATTAACCAGTCGCGGTGCAGCGGCACGAGGTGTGACTGTAAAACCGACTGGTTGTGGGTTCGATCCACACTCGAGGAGATGAAATATTTATTTAAATTTATATTTCCATTTCTTCGCTCTGGTGTCGAGGTTAAGTGCGGCGTTGAATTCTGCCACTCAACACGCAATGTCTCCAGAATTCGGCAGAAAGTGGGGAACGGAGTGTCTTAACACTAGGTTCCCTCTCCCTACCCTGCTGGGTGCGGGATACAGCGTGAAGCTGATATAAAAATTAACTAATAAAAAACTTTAATCGCCTCTAATTATATCGTGTCAAATAAGACAATAAGTAATTTTATCTCTTTATTTTTTGATTGATGTTATACAGACTTTATTTTTTGTCTGTCCACGTCAATACTTTTTTTTTATTAAAGCTAAATTTTTACTAAATTGAATAGTTAGATCTTACTAAAATTCAACATTCAATTAAGCTTTTCTTTAAGAAATACAATATATTCATATAGAGGACCTAATAATAATCATTTTTGGGGCTGATTATTTTTTAAAACAATGTGTAAACGCGATTTTTTTTCTATTACTTAAATGATCTAAGTGAAAACTCAGTTATCATGTTACCAAATCGTATAACGTATAAGTCTCTATGTGACATAGTTACCACAATACCTAACTTACTATCATTCGTTATAATCAGTTGTTACCTTAGTCTCATTATTAATCAGTTTTATAAGTAAAATATGAAAAAAATATTATATTTTGTTACTTAGCATTATACGCGTAAAACAGCCAATGTGGTACATTGGCCTTTTTAGAGTGTTTTTAGATAAGAATAAATATAACAAAAACTAACGTATAAGGGCCATTGTGCAGTAAAAACAAAACTAGGATAAATATAAATAAAATACTACGGTATATATAAAGAGGATAGTTGTCTTAGCTGATAAGCAAAGTTTCGTTTTCTTCGGATGTACCAACATAAAATTATAGCAAATTTAAACTTTGGAAGCCTCTCCTGTAAAGTTGTGATTTCGCACTTTGGCCCTTATACTTAGGAGCCATCGATATTCTAATATGATTTTTTTACGACATTATCGTAATTTCTATAAGAATTTTTGATTGTTTCGAACCAAGAAATACGAGCAATGTTGATATTTGATATTCATAAAATATACATAAAGCTAGTTATTTATTATATGTATATATTTTTGTAACATTACGTTTTTTTTACCTATGTTATATATATTTTTTAAAGCTCTGTTAAATGTGCTGATGTCACTTAATAATTTAATGAACTGCTTCTGAAACAGCCTTAAATGTTAAATTATTGATTTGGGTAAGGATTCATAATATTCTTTGTAAAATAACTGTAATGATTGCATATTAACTCCTGTACAGTTTTTAAATTAGTTACACATATTATCAGCTAAATGTACAATTGGTAGATATATAGTTATTACAGAGTACACGTAGAAAGGATGTTTTTAGACATTTTTATATAGATTTATTTCAAACGAACGAACGAACTAAAAACTCTATGTATTTGCTTGATATCTCTTTGAAGATCAAATCGTTCTTTATCTCTGTGTTCTATTTAAAATTCAACTTTTTAACCTTAAGATATAGAAGATATATTTAGTTCCATACAAATTTCCTTTGGTCGTTATTAATATTTGATTTAGGATTATTTGCTAACGCGATATAAGAGTCGTTTCAAAGGGTATTGAACAACTAATACTGATGTACTCGTATGTCAACAGTAATAGCTGGGCAGTTAGTGTGTTATAGGAAATCAGAATTGGAATTGTATCAAGAAATCGTGATATTTCTCAATTTCACTGGTTGATGGTTGGTAGCGTCGTGGCATCATCTGACTGGAGACCCCATGTATGTGGATTCGATGCCCACTCAAGGGCTTATTTTATTTTAAATTACTTTTATTTATCCTCCGTGGCACACAAAGTGCTGCGTTTTGTTTTTAATAATCATTGTTTTAAATTATAGGCGTATATTTAACATATGATTTATCATACATTTTTGGAAACTCAATATTTCAAACACATTGCAGTAGTCCGTGGTCACGGATTAACACAGGTAGGCTGAGGTGGCAAATGTCCCTTATTTCACATTAGTTGATTATATCAAACTACCGCCAACGATTTCTCAATTGCCTTGCGTACTACCTTAGATTCTTCAGAATAAGCTGACTGTATCTTGCCCTGTGGTGTGGTGGATTTGAGACTTCAAAGATTTTCTGAGAAGGTTCCATGTGGTAATTTTTCTACTTCAATAACTCCGTGAATCACTCTAGGAATTTATCTGTTTTTCCTAGCGACGATGTATGAAATCTGATATAATGGTTAGGTTTTTATGGAATGTACCGTCTTGCACGGCTGACTTCGATACATATCTTTTCTTGACATGGGATACATGTTCTTTTTTCTCAAAACTGATGTTTTTCTTTGTTTGATCAATGTATGATAAGCCACAGTGAACATTTATTTTGTATACGACTGCACACTGAAAAGGAATATTATTAATCACTAGTATTAAGAAACCCACGCACACAAATAGAGCCCTCAATGGTGAATCTCAGCATAATCTATTATAATAGTTATTTTTCACAATTCCAAGTGTTATTCCACACTTAGTAAAGAAAAATCCTTTTGGAAAACATATAAAAATTTTAACGTAGCGGGATTTGAACCCCCGCCTCTTGGAAACTGTCCAAGCTCTTGAGAACGTATGGCTTA
This sequence comes from Heliconius hermathena, assembly GCA_013403705.1. Lineage (NCBI taxonomy): Eukaryota > Metazoa > Arthropoda > Insecta > Lepidoptera > Nymphalidae > Heliconius > Heliconius hermathena. The sequence goes on along the minus strand of JAAIXJ010000548.1, from coordinate 204,717 downwards.
GTTGGTCAGAGAGCTTGGACGGTTTCCATGAGGTAAAAAAGTAATCTGTTAGTTACCTACCGTTGGTCTTTGTTCCAGGGGGCACATCCCCTCTGCAATGAACTGAACGCCAAGGGGGTGAGCTACTATAGATTGTCAGATGTCAGAAGATCAACAAGCCATATGCAGTACAGAGATTGCCGACACTTCTATCTTATTACAAGGTTGGTAACGTCTTAAGAACAGCTTCCATAAAAATTATGTTTAAACCCAACCAAAAAAGAGTATACTCTGAAAAGTAGTATTCCTTTGCAGTCTGCAGGCATATACAAGCTAGGTTATGTATCAAAACAAGTACTACATATATTTTGACGAAGAGCTTAAAATAGATTGTTTTAACATTAATAATTCCACCTAATCCGTTAGACATAGCAGTGGCAGAGCTTAACGCTGCTTTGCCTTGTAACTGGCAATAAGATCAAAGATATAAGAATAATATGGTATTCATTCATTATTTCTTTATCAATTGTAGGACTTGGTGTAGGAAAGCATATTTTATTTTATTAGTTATACGTACAGAATTAGGTTCTATACATAAAATACGCATATAAATTCAATTGGACAAACAGCTGTGAACTATGCCATGAAAATTCAGAATAGCTAAATCAAATTTGCGTTTCGCGTACGTTCGTTACTACATAGTTAAACTAATAGTGCTTTATAGGCAGTGTTTTTATTTCATAGTTTATTTTATAAATGTTATATTTGTGCAATTACAAATAAACATAAAATCAGCTTCACGCTGCTTCCCGCATACAGCAGGGTAGGCAGAGGGAACCTAGCGTAGCGACACTCCGTTCCCCACATTATGCCGCATTCTGGAGGCATTGCGTGTTGAGTGGCAGAACTCAACGCCGCGCTTAACCTCGACACCAGAGCGAAGAAATGGAAATATAAATTTAAGTAAATATTTCATCTCCTCGAGTGGGGATCGAACCCACAACCAGTCGGTTTTACAGTCACACTTCGTGCCACTGCGTCACGACTGGCCTCGACAAATAAACATAATGTTTTTTTTATGACCAAAGAATAACTAAAATTTTTGTAGGGAATAGTTTTGTACTTATAAGAAATTCAGACAATAAAAAAAATATTATATTTTTTGGTGATATACAAATTCCAATCTATTTGCCTTTTAACTAACTTCAGTGAAAGGAGGAGGATCTCATTTCGACTGTATTTTTAATATTTGTTACCTCAGAACTTTCTACTGGGTGAAAGATTTTTCTAATATTATAATAGAAATAATGACTGGAGCTTTCCATGTGGCCCATGTCGATTTGATGAGAATTTGATTAGAATAGGTTCTGATTATGAACTCTTTAATTCTTAGGAGCCCGATATCCGGATATTTGAGGAACCTACTCTAACGACATTATGGTCGAATACAAGGATGATCAACTTGAAAACTTTAGAATAGAAACTTTATACTTAGATAGGTCGTCACTGTCATTAGGGGTCTGATAATGAAGATGAAGGACTCTTAAGGAAAATCCTCAAATGTTTTTAGTAGCTCGAGTTTTGAACTTAATTCGTTTATATTGAGACAGATGAGACGAGAATATTGCACCTATATGCGTTATAAGATCCATTACAGACCTTGTGGTGGCTAAAATAGACAGTCGAGGGAATTCCTCAGAGATATACAGCAGTTACCGTTTGTTAGGCTTACTTCATACTATTCAATATGCCAAAATGTTCATACAAAAAAATTGTTAGTAAAGTTAGTAAAAAAAATAATAACAAATTTTACAAGAACCATCCTTTTTAGATCTACCCATTTTTAAAATAGCAAATTAAGATAATTTTGCGGGAATTACACAAAAAAAAAATTGAAATTATTTGAAAAAAAAAACAACCAGTTCACGAGCCATAAAACACAATTGGCTATCCTATAGCGCCTATAGTATCCGTACAAAAAGCAATCAAAGAAAACAAAGAGACAATACGGATCGCCGGTCACGTACTGTATCCGATTTCATTAGCCGACTAACGAACTGAGCGAGCCACTGTGATTGATTTTACAGTCCGGCTTGATTAGCATACAGTATTAAGCTTTGTGCTATTGAAGATTTTTAACGAAGACCTTTAGTTGGGTTGAGTTTTTGTGTATAGTGGGTTTTTGTTCAGTTTCACGTCGTATCCCGCATGTGAGGATTGGCAGAGAGAATCTAGAGTTAAGAGACACCGCTCTTCACTTTCCCGTGAATTCTGGAGGTTTGGCGTGTTGAGTGTGGAACACCACGCTGCGTTTTGCCTCGACCCCGAAAAAAAAATATTAAATTAGTATTTCATTTCCTCGAGTAGGAATCGAATCCGCAACTGGTCGCGTTTTTACAAAACGACACGGTTGTGCCACCTGCTCTACGACTGGCGTTAGGTATTTAAGATGTTCCTTCTAAATTAGATCAGGGCTACGACGGTCTCAAAGCAAAAAAAAAATAGTGAAGCTATAAAAAGAATATGATTACTGTCATTAACCTATTTTTGCAAGAGATAAATAAAAAGAAAAAAGTGAAACATTCGCCAAATACGTAAAACAAATTGTCGAGGGGCGACCAGCAAGAGCAAATAGTATAAAAAAAATATTTTTTAATTATTAAATTTTAATATTGCAGTAAAAATTTAAGCTTATTATAAGTTGCGAAACAGAAATTGCTATAATAAACTAACGAAAGTTAGTTTCGCATTTTGAGACGACTTTAAATATTATTATACTTGACATTCAACAAATTTATTTAAAATGAACTTATTTATATTATTTCTATTAGAATTAATTATTTTTGAAATTTATAAATGTAGTCGCTGTTTTTAAATTTTGACAACAGAAAAAATAAAATATTTTCTTTGGCATATAAGAGAAGAAACTTTTTAACATTCCACATAGACTTACTGTACGGGTGCTTATCACGTTTCAGGAAGAAGAGTAATGAGGCTTGCGAACCATATAGTCTTTTGAAGAATTGAATTTTTTTTACTCTACGTCATTTTTTTTCCTAGAGTCCAGTCATGGTACAGAGGCACATAGTGTGACTGTAAAGCGACTAGTTGTGTTCGATCCCCACTCGAGGAAATTAAATATTTATTTAAATTTATATTAATTTCTTCGCTATGGTGTCGAAACAATGCACGGCGTTATATTCCACCACTCAAGACTGCCAACGTCGTCAGAATTCGGCGGAAAGTGGGAAACAGAGTGTCTTAACACTGAATTCTCTCTGCCTACCCTGCTATGTGCGGGAAGCGTGAAGCTGATTTGACTAACTGTATTTAAGTAATTATCTTTCGATTGTGAAAATTCGATTCGATTGATAAGAACGTATGGTTTAGTGGTCAGAGCTCATTCATTCTTCATATTTAGTTTTAGCTAAAATCTCAAAAAAAACAAAAGTGAGCAGTTATTACGGTTAAAATCCGATGAACAAAGCCAGTTAAACCAATGTGCATACAATTAATAAAATACAATCATTCTACGCAACACGTACACAGCCTCGAGCATTTACTGTTATGTCCATAAAGTTGGTCCTGTCATTTACAATTTAGCTATTAATTATAATAGAATGTGTTTTAGAAATATTTTTGTATTATATATAGTACATTTATTTTCGTGTCTCATTATAGCAAATGTTCTAATTTTTTATTACGCAAGGAAAAAACTGTTTTACGCCTTTCCCCGCATAGTAGATGCACTGCACTGAAGGAACGTTTTTTTGAGAATCGCGTGAATCTCCACCCCGCCTTTTGTCTTGATACTGAGTGGAAACCTGTGACTGTACTGCTGCGTCACTATGGCCTCAAATATGTGCCTACACTATTGTATGTATATGTGGTCCATCCGTATCAAAGGAAGTGCTAACCATCTCTACTTTTAATATTTCTATTCTTTACTTCGACAACTTGAGCTAAATAGTAAATTTTTTATATATAGACCAAGTTTATATAAAAATATGAAAAAATAACATTATATTATGGACATACTACTATTTAATTATGTTTGTTGGTCATGCGTTACGATTAACAAATATGATTAGAGCCTAAATTCATCTATCCACTAAAACTAACGCGCAAATATAGGTGGCATATACTTATATAATATGATTTAACTAACAGCGTCCAAGCGGGCCATTAGAAAAACGGTAGTAGTGAAAACTTTAGAAAAAAATATTTATAGAAAACGTATAAGAAATTTAACGTAGCCAGATTTGAAGCCTGTGCTTTTTGGAAATTGTCAAAGCGCTCTGACGACTAAGCCACATATACGTTTCCAAAATTTTTTCACTATATGCCTAATTTAATTTTCATACATTTCCATTTTTTTTTCTTTTCCTTAGTCTAAAATAATACTTTACAAAATGTTAAACATTATATTTTGTTAGCTTTATAGTTTTCTCCCAAAAAGCAAGATACGTAAAAAGAACCTAGTGTCAACACATTCCGTTCTTCAAAATTCAACGCCACGCCATTTATTTGCCTTGCTCATACATAATGCATCAATAGATTGCACAATTTAACACTGAATATATGTATAAAATATTCGAAGACAGTAGTCCTTATAACACGAGTTTAATAAATATTTTATAAATAATAATTCATTTTACGAAGTGGGAACCTCACACTTTGGCACAACGACTTCAAAAAAAAAAGATTAAAACGCTGTGTTCTTAGCTCCATCTGTGGTTAAAATTGATACGGGTATCAATTAGGGGAGGCCGAGTAAATAAGGTTTGATCCTAATCCACCCATTGTTTTTTTCTCGCATTTCGCTGACTTTGACATTTACTTTTATCTCGAAAAAGCCCAATAAAACTGTTTAAGTAAAATTAGAAGTGATATAAAGTAGTATTTTGCGTTACACGAATTTCTTCCAATAAAAATGGTAGCCATGGGGCTGTTTTAACGCAGCGGCAGACCATGTAACTGTACAAGTGATGGTCGTGGGTTTGAATCCCACTCGAGTCTACTTCCACTAGATTTTAGAATCTTAATATGCAGTTTTGAAAATTAGGCGGTGCGTGGGGAATGGTGTGTTAACGCTAGTTTCTATTTTGCTATTTACAGGATACCAAGAGACGTTAATAAAAAAAAAAAATAAACGTGCAAAAATAAGTAAATAAAATAAACTGTAAACTTGTTTTCCTATATCAATAGGCCGCCATGAACGAAGAATATGTAATAGTATAGAAGAAAAAAATCAGCAAGAATTTTTCAGCTTCACACTGTATCCCACACACTGCAGGGTAGGCAAAGGGAACCTAGCCTTAAGACAGTCCGTTCCCCACTTTCCGCTGAGTTTTGGAGGCATTGCGTGTTGAGTGGCGGAACTCAACGCCGCGCTTTGCCCCGACACCAGAGCGAAGAAATGAAAATATAAATGTAAATAAATATTTTATTTCCTTGAGTGGGGATCGAACACAACCAATCGATTTTAAAGTCACACTTTGTGCCCCTGCGCCACGACTGGCCTCAATCTAAATAGATAATTTTAATAATAATCATATTTGCTTCTTTTATTATAAATTAAAATAAGAAAAGAAAAGCTTAAGATAAGCTTATTGGTAATTAAAATTAAGTATAAAAATTGTATACAAAAGCATCCAGCCTAACTATAGCCAAATATAATATAACTGGTTATTTGCATTAGCGTATACACTTTAATTGCATTCGTTGGTATACTAGTGCTAGGCAAGTGCTTCGAGGTGCCTCGGCGTCCTTATCTCAGCAATAAGATGATGCTTGAAGTTATAAGATTTAAGCGATTTTGTTCCAAATTGTTAATGTAGTAAACATATTTTGTTTTGTTATTACATCTTATATAAAAATTTGGAATTGAACTGAAAGATTTATTAATATTAGAATAATAATAATAATAGTGTTAAGACACTGCGTTCCCTACTTTCCATCGAATTTTCGAGGTATTGGGTGTTGAGTGGTGGAATTCAATGCCACGCTTTTTTGCCTTGTTTTAGCAAAGAAATGAAAATATTATTAAATAATTATTAATAATCATTCATTCCGTCGAGTGAGAACGAAACCCACAACCATTGAGTTACAGTCATACTCTTGTGCCATTGCGCTACGTCGGCTTCTATATTAAATATACTTTAGAAGAAATGAAAATAAATATGTAGGTATTTCCTGTACGCCCCCCCCCCCCCCCCCCCCCCCCCCCCCCNTGTACGCCCCCCCCCCCACCGTGCCCCCCAACATTTTATTCCCATTGCGAAACTTTCGTTCCCCACTTTAAACTGAATTCTAGAGGCGTTGAGTACGTCTGATTATACGCTGCGTTTTGCCTAGTAAACAGAGCGAAGAAATAAAAATATTAAATATTTAATTTGCTCGAGTGGCAATCGAACTCACAGCCTTTAGGTAGGTATATCTTTCACTATTTTGTTTTACCCTAATTGTAATAAAAAAAATTATGCTATTCTACAAGCAATTTCCTTCGATGACTTAAGTAGATCTTAGCGTTAGATAAATTTAAATTTACGTCTTGTTACAAAAATAAATATCAAAACCATATTTATTTGTTAAGATAAGATGCAATAATGTTGTACGGTGAAATGTTACCGACATTTCCCGCTTGATTTTATACATAGAGATCATCGTGGCGTCTGATTGCGGACAACGCCTGACTATAAAAGCGACGGTCGTAGGTTCGATTCCAACTCCACCTAATGAATTATTTTCATTTCGCCTTTCAAATTTGGGCGGAAATTCAATGGGTTATCTTTTAATATACTGCGAAGAAGTCTGAAGCTGCTAAGATTTTGTCCAATAAAATTTTATTTGAAATCGCTTTCAGCTTGTAACATAAACATTTCTCTATTAAGAGTCGAGGTTAGTGAGCCGCGGCTGATAACAATACAAGTTTGATTCGATCTATAGTACAATGCCGAGCCAACTTTGCACTATCAGACGTCAGACTTGCGTGATTCCTTTTATATGGAACTAGTTAAAGCCCCGTTTTCCTTAATGAATTTTAAAATGGTAAATGCTGTTTCTCGCTGTGCAAGAGTTTTGAGAAATGCTCCTCTTAGTCCTCCCCTTTACTCCCCAAGAGCATATACTAGTGTGGTACAGTTAATCTGTAACGGAAGTGTTTTATATATTAATATGTAGATTAATATAATAATGAAGAAAAAAGAGGCTAGTCGTGGCGCAGGGGCACAAAACTGACTGTAAAACCGACAGGTTGTGGGTTCGATACCCAGTCGAGAAGATTAAATATTCGTTCTGGTGTCGAGGCAAACCGCGGTATTGAGTTCTGCCACTCAACACGCAATGCCTCCAGAATTCGGCAGAAAGTGGGGAACGTAGTGTCTTAACACTAAGTTCCCTCTGCCTACCCTGCTGTGTGCGGGATACAGCGTGAAGCAAATTTTTTTTTATAAAATAAAATGAGTCTAATAAAATTTAACTAATAAATCAAATCGTAAGTATGACGTCATCATAGCCCGTTGGAACAGCGTCTCGATCCGTACTCGAGAAATCAATTGCATTTAAATTATTTTGAATGTTCCATTCTAGGAAGACTAGGGGCGGTGTAGGGTAACACTCTATCTTCAGTGTCTGCTTATTTAGACTAGAAAAGACGTTATATAAATATTTCCGCCAGTAAAATTAATTCAAATTATTTCTTTATTCAAGTACATCATAGCCAGTCGTGGCTAGAAATCGGCGGAAAGTGGGAATCGGAGTGTCTTAACACTAGGTTCCCTCTGCCTACCCTGCTGTGTGGCTGATACAGCGTGAAGCTATAAAAAAAATAAAAAATAATATACGTAGTTGTTATAGCCATGTCGGTATTTTATTTTAATCAATATAAAAAAACTCATTTATTAATAGGTGACTGACAGACAGAACACACACGAAACAACTGACTGATTAATGAGTGTAAGGTAGTAATTAGGAAATTAAAATTAAATCAGCTTCACGCTGTATCCCACACACAGCAGGNGGCAGAACTCAACGCCGCGCTTAACCTCGACACCAGAGCGAAGAAATGGAAATATAAATTTAAGTAAATATTTCATCTCCTCGAGTGGGGATCGAACCCACAACCAGTCGATTTTGCAGTCACACCTCGTGCCGCTGCCCCACGACCGGCCTCTAGTAAGTACTAGTAATTAGGAAATATTTTTTAGAAATTCTTACAGAGACAAAAACAGGAACATTTCACTCATTAAAGTTTACACAAACAAAGTTGCAAGCAACTAGTAAGCAACGTGAATAGAAGAGAGAGAGAGAATAGAAAAAAACGGGAATCGAATATGCACCAAGGTCTTTCAACTGATATCTCACTTGAATTAGCGGCTTTAATACCAAATTTTGCCCCCATTTAAGGCCAAAAATATTAGTTATTACTACTTTATATTCTAACATAAAACGCCAAGTTTAACAACAGCTTCAAACTATAATTTAAAAATAATAACGAAAAATATACTGTGTTTACAACACAACAATTACAATTTAAAAGTAACCCCGTACACCTTGAATAATGCTTTTTACTTCGGTAAAATGTACCATCATTCCCTATAAATGGGTTCAATTTTCTTTGTACTGCCTACAATCACGCACGGCGGAAGGAACAAAAGCGGAATTAAACTCTGTGTGGACCAAAAAGGGTCAAAAATTCAATGTTTTCAATAGAAATTAGAAAAAATATAGGTGTGTTGTGTTCGCAAATAGCACCCAACGGGTGTCAGCGTGAGTTATCAATCTAGTCAACTGAAACCCATTTTAACGTATATTTATGTTCACCCAATAGGTTCAAACTGAAATAAGTGAGAAATGTTGATGATATCAATTCAATTGTTACAGATTCTTCATTGTTTAAATGGGAATTTAAAAATATAATCGAGGCCAGTCGTGGAGCAGGGGTACAAAATCTAACTGTAAACGCGGCAGGTTTGATTCTCACTCGAGGAAATGAAATATTACATATTTCCATTTTCTTCGCTCTGGTGTCGAGGCAAAGGGCGACGGCATTCAACCACTCAACACGCAATTCGGCGGAAAGTGGGAAACGGAGTATTTTAACACTAGATTCCCTCTGTCTACCCCGTGCGGGACTATATTTATATCACACCTGACTACAATAAAGCAAAAAACATTTGAACTTGATTGGTTAATAATATGAAGAGATGAAGTCCTGAATTAGAGGTATAAATCAAACGACGGCCATCACGTAAATCGATCACGCTATCAGGAATCTGATTTCGTCTCGAATGAGACGGTTTGCGAGTTTCACGTTTATCTTGGTAATGGAACCAATTTAGGAAAAAACTTTTTTTTTTCATATATATGTTTGGAGTTTTCTCGAAGATTTTTTTTTAATAAAGTTCAATTTTTGATTTTAAATATTAGAATAATGTTTTATAAAATGTGATTTATTTATTAATCTTGTTACCTAGTGACATTGAAATGAAATTATCCAAAAGTTAATAGGGCCCTCAGACCTATGTCATTTCAGCAAAGCTGAAATTTTGAGGACTATAGAGGAGTAGTAGTATTAGTTATGTAATTAAGACATGCGTACTCACTAACGTGAAACTGGGGGCCTTTCAGAGATTTCGCCAAATGAAGGTACATCTCTGCCTGGGAGTCTCTTGAAATAAAAAATTAAAATTAAATTAAATTAAATTAAATTAGTTTCACGCTGTATCCCGCACACAGCAGGGTAGGCAGAGGGAACCTAGTGTTAAGACACTCCGTTCCCCACTTTCTGCCGAATTCTGGAGGCATTGCGTGTTGAGTGGCAGAACTCAACGCCGCGCTTAACCTCGACACCAGAGCGAAGAAATGGAAATATAAATTTAAATAAATATTTCATCTCCTCGAGTGGGGATCGAACCCACAACCAGTCGGTTTTGCAGTCACACCTCGTGCCGCTGCGACAACACACAGACTATTTCAAGAAAAAAAAGAGGCCGGTCGTGGCGGCCTCTTTTTTTTCTTGAAATAGTCTGTAAATTCAAACTTGCTAATATAATGTACTTTGCCCCACTTTTAAACAATTTGTAGGACGTCCTGCAAGAGTAAAGACCAACGTAAAGGGTCTGGTAATAATAAATATATATTTTTTGCATTATTCTTGTGGGGAAGGAGGAGTGGGGAACGTAGTATCTAACGACTCTAACACTAGGTTACCTCTGCCTACCCTGCTGTGTGAGGGATACAGCGTGAAGCGTGTTAAGTAGTGCAACTTGCCGCCGTTCATAGAAAATACCAGAGCCAGAAAATAAAAATAGATTAAATATATTTTAAAAGAAATATACGAAATCCGTGGTTATGACTTCAATTTGCAGCAACAAAATGTTCAAAACATCGGTTTTCCCAAAATATATAACATTAATTTATACGCTATTAATACGATTAAAATGTTGCATTTAAAATACATGTATAATAACCGCGAAAATCTAAGAAAATCTTATTAAAATTAATATTATCAAATCCCCGAGTTAAAATCAACCAACATGGTGGTGTCTCGTGCTAAGTCAGATTTTAAAAATCACCGTCCGTTCCGTCCCGGCGCGGAGGCTCCAGAGAGTGATTGTAACGCGATGGTCGTGGGTTCGAACCCCACTGGACGGAATGAATTGTTATTTATTAATATAATATTTTAATTTCTTTGCCCTGGCACTAAGGCAGAAACCCGGCGTTAAGTTACGCCACTCAACACGAAATGCCTCGAAAAGTTCTGCGGAAAGTAGGGAACAGAGTATCTAACAATTGTACAAGATACAGCGTGAAACTGATTTGTTGAAATTGTTTATTTCATATTATCTAAGTTAAAGGCTTACAGTACACTCATATTTAAATTTGTGTTATACATTTAATTAAAATTTAAGCCTTTTGATATGTCAACAACCACAATGGACCAGTTTATTAATAAAATATATCAAATAAAATAATGTAACATTTTTATCACAAGTATAAAAAGCTTATTTTTTGTGATCTTCAAACATTTCATATTTTAATTTTTGTTTAACCTGATACATATATTCATAAATACAGAATAAATTTATTTTCAAAAAGCTTAATAAGCTCGTCATGACATCAGTGCAGCGTCGATATAATAATGTATTGCTGAAGATGACCACTATAGGTTCAAATCTAATCCTATAATTATGTTGTTTCCGAGTCAATTTTTGTCAAGACTGCTTATCTTGACATCGCGTATAGATATCAAGCTGAAATTAATATCTAATACGGTCTAGGGTATGGTTCCTAGAGAGTAATGGTCTCAGAGATGGTGGACTACGGAAGTGAGAAATAACAGGAGTAATAAAGGAAAAAATCCAAAAATAATAAAGGTGAAAATTTATAGCTATTTTATAAAAAAAATATAAAGGTACATTTGTAGTTCATTTCATTCAAAATGGCGCAAACTTAGTACGGAACATCACTTAGTACGGTCATTGGAGTATTCCGTCTCGCACTTGACCGGTTTTTTTTATTACTTAAAAAAGTTTTGCTGTCCTTCAACAGTGCTATAAAAAATAATTAATGATACATCCTAAAACTATTGGTAGTTTAGAAAACAAAATAAACAAAACTACTTATCTACTACTGTTTTCCTTTTTAAATTTTGTTTTTGACGTGATAACGTCTTATAAATCAATAAAGGTCGACTGCACGCATGGCGTGACTCATTGTCACGTTCCGCCTGAGCCGAGTGTGTAAGCGAGAGCGCGAAACAAAGGATAGAAATTCAAGATCGGCCTCAGCATATATAGCTTGCAATATATCTATCCATTCATTGGTACTTATAATAATAGAAACAGCACATTGTTGTTACTTGTATTTAATCTGTATGATTTAGGTATAAAAATGGTATTATTAACTAGTACAAATTAATTAATTCATCGAAACAATTGCTAGTTTTTAATTAATTTCTTCTTTGTATTATACAATACTTTGTATTGTTCAAAATAATTATAATTGTTATTATATAATGATTATCTTAGGGGTAGTCGTGGCGCAGGGGCATATGAGGGTTACTGTGAATGCGACAGGTTGTAAGTTTGATTCCCAGTCCAAAAAAAATTAAATATTTAATATTTTAATTTCTCCGCTCTGGTTCAGTTCCGCTATTCAACACCCAGTGCCTTCGGAATTCGGAAAGTGGAGATCCAAGTGTCTTATCACTAGCTTCCCTTTGTCTACCCTGCTCTATGTGACAAATAGCCTAAAGATAAAAAAATGCAATATAATTTAAAGCCATAAACATTTACAAATCGATCACATCAAACATCCAAGCCGAAACATAGCACAAATCGCCCAAAAATCCTATAATCTCAGAAAATTTCACCTCTCGAAACCATTTCAATGTTCAATCTTCAATCAAGTACTAAAGTGAATATGTGTGAACACCCCAAAGCCAAATGGCTCGGAAGCAAAGTCTCTTTTATACAGCATTTGATCATTTGGAAAACCACTTGGGAGAGAAACCAAATAAATAAGCTATGTGCTTGTGCTCAACGAAGTTAAAGTCTAGAACTTAGGCAGGTTTTAGGTGAATTCGTCATAACTTGCTACGGTACATTGGCTTGCAAAGATGTAGGTTTGTCTGTTTATATTGAGAATTGAATTTTTCCTATTAATATTTTTCGATTTTATTATAAGAATGAAGAAAAAAGTGGTGTGGCTCGATGAAAACGCTCAATGGTTTTATTTAAAATTGATAAATAATTACAACAAAAAAAACGGTTAAATGCGAGTCGGACTTACCCACCGAGGCTTCTCTATCAATTTCAGGATTGAAGGTCAAGAAGAACTTGTAAAAGTTGACAAACTTAAGTTTGCGGGCACAATCACTCATTGTGTATGAAATTAACTACAAATGCGTACAATTTGTAATTTTTTTTTCTATGAAATAGCTAAATATTTTTTACTGTATCTTTTGATTGCGTTGACTTAGCTTTTTTTTATGCTCCAAAATAATTGCAGATTTGATATTAATATTAGCTAAATACTTTTCGAGATCTCGAGATATGTCTTGACAGACGGACAGACGGACAGACGGGCAATGAAGTGATCCTATAGGATTCTGTTTTTATTTCTTTTGAGGTACGGAACCCTAAAAACCATCTTGATCTGTGAATCTGTGAATTATTAAATCAAGATACATAACCACATCTACAGAAGCAATTCTTTTGGTTCAAACAGAAAGAAAATAATCACCTGTTCCTGACAGACATTAAGTGTGCTTGCAAAGTTCAAAGAAAATCAAACCTTATCCAAACAGAAATAAAAAAAATAGTGAAGTGTCTTTAGCTCACTGCTATAAGTGCTGTGGCCATCGTTGAGTACAGCGTGAGGTTCAAAAAACTCTAAATTTTAAAATTCGGCTCGAGGAAATGAAATATTTTTTCAATTTAAATTATAGTGCAGCGTTGAGTTCCGCCGAAAAGTGGGGAATGGAGTGTCATCACATTAGGATGCTTCTGCCTATCCTGCTGTCTACGGGATACATTAAATTAGATTTTTAATTTAATATTTGAAATTACATAATTTTTCTTCATAGGACATTTAAATAATCAAAGATTTTCGAAGTATAATTATATTTTAAATTGAAATATGAATAAAATACTTATACTTTGTTTGTCTTTTTAAAAAATATATTATATATTATGTATTTTTAACATATTTTTAAAGTATTATTCCACACTTAGGGAAGAAAAAAAATATTTAGAAAACGTATAAAAATTTGTAGCGGGACTCGAACCCGCGCCTCCTGGAAAACGTTCTCGTTGTTCTCCTTGAGAACGTATGGCTTAGTGTTCAGAGCACCTGGTCAGTTCAAATTTTTATACGTTTTCTAGATAAGTATATATTATGTTCGTTGAGGTCGTCATGGCGCAGTGCTACAGCGTCTAGCTGTACACGAAATTATTGTGGGTTCTCTCGGATGAATGAATTATTTTCGTTCCCTCGCTTTCGTAGCATATAGCACATAGCGTATCGTTGAATGTCGCCATCCAACATGTGACATTAAATCGAAATTGATTTTATTTTTATTTTATCTTATTTGACAACAGTCGTCCAGAGAAGTTGCAAAAACACAAAAAAGAAGCCATATTACTATAGTTAATTACGATATATGGATAAATCGTGTTGAAATTAATTATAATTTTGAATTGATTTTACGCTAACGAGAGATAGTATCTACAAAATTTGCAATATCTTTTTACAATTATTAGAAGTTTAAGCAATTTTAAACTCTACTTTTAAGACATTACGTTTATTTTTCCTATATTAATAAAGAAAATGTATGATTCTGTAAAATTTTACAATTCTAATGTTTTCCACAATAAATCTTTCCTCAGTTGTAAAACAAATATAAAGGCCCTTTAAAATGTAGCTTTAGTAAGTTTTAGTGGACGTTTTCGTAGTCATGTTTTTGTTTTCTAGAATATTCATTTTAATGAGTTACGTATAATAATATGTACGTTTCATATTAAACTAGTATTCGTTGCGTGACTTTGTTCCTATTAATTATTAGTTTTGTTATTTTGTAGCTGCTAGCTTTGTCCTTAGCGAGATAACCAGAGCGACCGGATCGAAAAACCATAACATTTTTTTAACTCATTCACTCTCATCAACCTCTTCATACTTGGCTTTCGGGTATACTCAGGCTTTTGACGTGATTTTTCTCCGATATTATCGATACTGTGTGCTTGAAGATCTTCCACTACTTCTCTTAACATCATATTACGTATTTTTTTAATATTTTAAGTTGTAATTTAATTTAGAAGACAGTCGTGGCGCCGGGACACAAAGTGTGACTGTAAACGCGACAGCTGTGTGTTCGATCCCTAGTCGAGGAAATGAAATATTTATTTAAATTTATATTTTTAAAAGCGCGATGTTGACTTCTGCCATTCAATACGCAATGCCTCCTCCACTATGTTCCCTCTTAATATCCTGATGTGTGCAGGGTACAGTGTGAATCCGATTTAATTTTTTTATAATCTAAAATCGGTGTTTTTATATAAAACCTAATCTTAAAACACTTTGTGTATGAATGAGAATTACAATAAAATTTATCTAAAATCATTCCATTGCTCTCATGATTCGCTCTTATGATTTTTTCTTTGGCTCTCGACAATATTACATAATGCTTGCATAAAACAGGAAACACTACTAATTCCTGAAACACAGCATATAGCTATTCAGGAGTTAGTAGCCCAAAAAATGTACAAATATAAGTATTAAGAACCTAGTGTTAACACAGTCCGATCCCAAATTTTATCCAAATTTTTAAGACATTGAGTGACGAAACGCGCTTTATCTCGTTACCACAGCGGGAAATTGAAAATATTTTTTTTTGCCGATAATCGAAACCGAAAGATTAAATAAAATTATAATATTTCACATCTTCGAGTGGAATCATCGAATCCACAACAGTAACACTCTTGTACATCTGTACCAAGAGTGACCTTTACTTAAACTAGACGCCAAAAATATATATTAAATCCGATATAAAATATATATTTTTGCTAAAAATTTAATCAGTGGCTCCCACGGGAGGTCTGAACGCGGCGCACCCCGTAGGGCGTCGTAAATCTTAACTAGATAGTGTATTTCATGGCCTTTAAACTTTTCGTACTGCTCTAATAAACTATATTTAGAATTATTGTTAGTTATAACATGACTTAAATTTAATATTACTATACACTGGTTTCTGGTTGCGACTATGTCTGTGTGTTGCTTAGAAATAATTCAAAGAAATCTATTGTCTTTTTTTTCACCGTCTCGCTGTATCCCGCACATAGCAGGATAGGCGAAGGGAAACTGGGAACCTATTGTTAACCAATTAAAGGTCAAATGAAAACTGCAAATATTTTTTTTTAATTTTATTTATTTTCATATTAAAGTAAGTACAAAGGAAAACATAAACCAAAAATATTATGGAAAATTTTGTTTTTCACGAAAATATAGGGTGTACTCAATTGAGTACACTGACCGCCTAAGTATGAAAATTTTCAACAGGATAATGCAGCTTGCCTTGATTTTTTTTGTTAAACGGCGTAAATAAAATCGAGCTATGTGACGTCGCTAAACGCCAGGCATTAGGAACAGCCATATCCACAGTAAAAATCAAATGACAAGTAGTAACAATATCCAGTTGAACTAGCTGCTACCCAATTTTTGTATCCAAAACCAACTGGTTTTCCACGAATAAATTATTTTACGGGATGATGGCCATAATATTTCACCATTGATTCATCGACGGAGATACGATCGTGAAACACTCCCCACTGCAAGAACTTCTGCATAAGTTTATCTGCCAATGGTCTTATTTTGAACATTTTATCGTTTGATGCTGCCACTGCGTTGTCATCTACAACATGAAGGTTTCTTTTTATATCACGAAACATATACTTGACATGGCTTTGTTGGCCAATTTTACACCTATGTCTTCTTGTAAAAACCAGTACATTGGTTCTAGAGGTAGCTTGTGGTAGCCAGATAAAATCAAAATCCCAAAAAACCTTTTCAAATCAATGGAATCTAGTTGAAATTCATGTCTATTGTTTCAGTTATACTAAACTATACTCTTATAGTTTGCTATTGGATATTATAATATCATATAAATGATATCAATATCCATTATCTCTTCATATATTTTTATAGGGTTGAGATCCTTCATTTCTTGACCAATAGCACTTTTCTTATAAGAGACTTCTGTTGATCTTTAAAATATCAAAGAATATGAAAGAGTACGTTTGCGCCATCAAGTCGTCTTTTTTTTGACACAATTGGTTTATCATCACTGTCATTGTACGTAGAATCCTTGCTACCGTTATCCTCTCGATTCCTAAATACCTCTATAGTACCCGGTACGTCTTGCGGTATGGAACACGCCGCCATATCTTCGTCGGCACCCTCTTCTTCATAGGTCAATGCACTTGGATCAGGTGGTATGATAGCTAAGTCACATTTATCATCTTCGTTATCCTGTAATACAGTATCGATAGCTTCCCGAAGCCCAAGGTAACTAGTTTGACATGTAATCACTGTTTCTTCATTGCAAAGTATCTGAAAAAAAAACAGAAATTTTAGTTACATATGTTGTCAGTGTACTCAACTGAGTACAGTTACATTTACAAGATAAGCTAGTTTTGTTTTAGTAATATGTAATTTATTTAACAGTTTTTAATACATTTCTTTTACATCTAATGCATCGAAATAAATCGAAATAAAACACTTAAAAACACTAATTACTTCAAAAAATCTAAATTCATTTACTTACTGCGATGACGTTTCTGTAACACAACTTCAACTGGCACTTTTTAATAAAAAATGTAGCACTATCCACTTGTTATTTATGAATACACTTAAAGGGTCTTACAATGAAGTAAAATAATAAGGTACCCCATGCCCACTTGACGAATTCTGGAATTTATGCCAAGAAATATAGCTGTACTCAAATGAGTACGGTGACTTCTAATGGGTTAATATACGCCGTCGTCCATTAAGACGCTTCCGTTCCTCACTCTGCCGAATTCTTGAAGCATTGCGTATTGAGAGGCGATACTTAACGCCGCGCTTTGCCTCGTTAGCAGAGCGAAGAAATAAAATAAAATTGTATAGTTATTTTTATTCGAAGCTTATATAAGCTATGTAGTTACATAGCTTATCTTATATTAACATGTATTTCGTCACTTTCTGTCTATATTCGAGACGTGCGTGTTAATTGGCAAATTCTCTCATTATGGAACAATCATTCCGCTAAATAGGGACTGAACTTGATAATAAGATATATAGATAAATAAATGAGTACAGAACAGTATATATAGAGGCCGTCGTGGTGCAGCAGCGCCTAACTGTAAATATAACGTTTATGGATTTAATTCCGCTCGTGGAAATAAATTATTTTGAATGCAAAGCATAGACCTAAGCCACCAATTAACACGCAATTTCTCAAATTTCTCTTTCTCTCTTCTGCTCTAGGTTTCTTCTATATTTAGTGCTTCTCTGCTATTTGCGGGATACAGCGTGAAACTATTAAATTAAAAACTAAAATCTCCATGACAGGTCAAGAGCACAAAAGAACTCTCAATATTTTAACTATCTATCTCAAGTCGTACAGTGGAAGTGAAGAGTGAAGGCTCATTAAAATGTCGCTGCACGACGTTAAGTGTCGTCCAGGATTGTAGCCGTTTGGAGTGCTCATCTGCGGATAGCGGCATTTTATGTGCTACATCACGTTCTATGTTATTATTTTGATAAATATGATGCATGTTTTGTTGAATGGTTGTGGGTTCATATCCAAATATTCGGTGGGTTCATATCAAAAACACCTTAACCCGCACACGCAGGGTAAGTAGGGGGAACCTAGTGCTAAGACACTTCGTTTGCCATTTTTCACTGAATTCTGGAGGCATTGTGTGTTGTGTTGAGACACCAGAGCAAAAAAAATGTAAAAACAAAGTAAAAGTTAGAAATTAAACTTAAAATTCCTTAAAATATCTTCAATTATCTTTTCTTATGAATTATTTATAAACATTTTTTTAATTAAAGCTAAGCTTAGTGAAATCTTTGAATATTTATAATTCAATTACAGTTTTCTTGTGAAAAACATTATATTCCTTTATTTTTATAATTATTTTTGTTTATTTTGATTATCAAAGCTTAATGAATCGGTCGCGGCCCAGCGTTTGAGTATAAATACGACAGTTGTTGGTTTGATTCCCACTCGGGGAAATATTTTCAATTTTTCGCTCTGGTAAGAAGACAAAGCGCGGTGTTGAATTACGCCATTCACACACACGCAATGTCTCAAAGTTTAAATGTTACGTAGCGTAGAGTTCTAGTAACTAGGTTCCCTCTGTATACCCTGTATGTGGGATACAGCGTAAAGCTTAGAAAATTAACTAAAATATTATTACATATACCTACAAATACATACATATGTGTGTATAATCCATACAAAGCCCTCAAAATGTCGAGCTGGAGGGTTCATTAAAATGTCGCTGCGTGTGTGAAGTGCGGTCCAGGACTGCGCTTCGAGTGGGCGCCATTTTATGTGCCAGTTATACACGATCTAAAGTAGTCCCTCTTGAAATTTTAGGTCAAATAGTGTCATAGAGGATAGTTGGTTTTTTTTTATTTCATAGATTTTTAGATATTTTTTTATTTTTCTAAATAAAATACGCACAGCATTAAGTTACACTACTCAGCAAGCAATGTTTCGAAAAAATCGACGGAAAGTGGAGAACTGAGTGTCGGCTCACTCTCTCTGCCTGAGCTAAGAATTGAAAATATTAATAGATTAATAATTAATTTCCTCTAGTGGAAATCGGACCCACACCCGTCGCGTAACAGTCACATTCTTGTTCCCCTGCGCCACGACGGCCTCAAAACTTATTTTATTTATGTTCTTAGAGATCTTCTACTTTAGTTCTACATCTGATGAAACCTAACAGGACTCAGCAGAATAATTTGTTTTAATTGACCATTGGTACATAGCTTCACGTATATCCTATATATAGCAGGATAAGCAGAGAGAACCTAGTATTGAAACACTCTATTTTCCATTTTCTGGCCACATTTTTAGACTTAGCATGACGATGCCTAACGTCACGCTCCTTTTATTACCAGAGAGAGGAAATAAAAATAATTTATTCACACTTGAGTCGAATAAATTATTTTTACTAATCTCTAGAATCGAAAGAGAGATAGGGGGAGACCTAGGTCGACCTTCGAAAACACAGTATCAAAGATACTGGAGGAAGGTCACGTAAAAAGCATGAGGATCCCCCGGAGATCATGTATGAAGAGGTTGATGAGAGTTGAGAGGACGAGGCGAAAGAGGTATGTAGAGACCGTACCCTGTGGCGCTCCATTCTCTCTGACTACCCCGCTAGAGATACAGCGTGAAACTAAGTTAAACCTAAAGCCATCCATATATAGTACAAGCGCTCACTCACGGCTTCGCCCGCATACCATCTATAATACTTTTATTATAACTGCATCTGCATTTATTCTGCATTTGTTTTCATAATTCTGAGAAAGTGCAAGCACTACGTAGCTGCTTGAGAGGATGACCAAATTACATGCTATAAAAGCCGAAGCTTATCTTCATAAATTTTTTATAAGTTTCAAGAGGCTAGTCGTGGCGCAGGGGTACAAAGTGTGACTGTAAAACCGACTGGTTGTGAGTTTGATGAGATGTCGAGGAGATAAAATATTTACTTAAATTTATATTTCCATTTCTACGTTCTGGTGTCGAGGCGAACCGCGGCGTTGAGTTCTGCCACTCAACAAGCAATTGATCCAGAATTGGGCAGAAAGTAGTGAACGGAGTTGCCTCTGACTACCCTGCTCTGTGCGGGATACAACGTGAAGCTGATAAGATAAGTAAGTTTCAATATCTATGTCAAATAAAAATCGGTGAACCTTGTAATATTTTATAATTTTTAGTCACAAAATGCCTTATTGTGACTTATTTATAAGAGATACACATACGGTATCGTAGACTTTTTTAGAACTAATAAAATAGAACATTTCTTCCATACAATGTACTGACATATATTTAACTATTATTGCAACACACGCAATAATAGTTAAATATATGCAAGCAAAAAATTTGCTTAAAGCAAATCTCTGGCGTTCATTATTGCTGTTATTCCGTTATTTAAGGCTAACTAAGACCGTCACCTTAATGTTATATAGCCTATAGCACTCCTGAAGAACATAGCTTTCATACATAATAAAAAATAAGTAAATTGGATTATAAAAAGTAAGTAAATCGGATTATAAAAAGTAAGTAGATCCAGAGATCGTAGCGCTTAAACAAACAAACTCTTCGCTTTATTATATTAGTACAGATATGTACTTTACGCACAATCGCTTTGTTCTGAACACGCCAAGGCACTTGCTATCCAATTGAGCTTTTTTCCCATATTCTCTACATACATATATAAGTATAAAATTAAAAATTAAATTAGCTTCACGCTATAACCCGCACACAGCAGGGTAGGCAGAGGGAACCTAGTGTTAAGACACTCCGTTCCCCACTTTCTGCCGAATTCTGGAGGTATTGCGTGTTCAGTGGCAGAACTCAACGCCGCGCTTAACCTCGACACCAGAGCGAAGAAATGGAAATATAAATTTAAGTAAACCAGTCGGTTTTACAGTCACACTTCGTGCCGCTGCGCCACGACTGGCCTCTATAAGTATATATAAGTATAATATTATTATATAAATAAACGTAACATAAAAGAATTATATTTTTCAAGAGACATCATTATAACGCGAAGATCAAACACAGAAGTCGAGTGCTCAAAGTTCATTAAAATATCGCGTCGTGTGTAATGTGCGGTCCGCGGGTGCTTTGACAGCGGCCACTCTTTAAACGTATGGTATAATGATTTTTATGTACAATTATTATTTTCTTTAGCTTCGTTGGATAGGCTGAGGGAACCTGGGAACCTAGTATAAAGACTCCGTTCCCATCAAGAGGTTCTCCACATTCTGCCGAATTCTGGAGGCTTTTCACGTAGAGTGGTGGAAACTCGTTAATAGAACGCGCAAAGGAAAAAAATATAAATATTTAATCGCCTCGATATTTAATCGAGAATCAAACCAATAACCTGTCACGCTTACTTTAGCCCACTGGTTCCCAACCAGTGGTCCGCGGACCTCCAGTGGTCCGTTGAAGTCTAAATATGGTCCGCGAACCATTTTAATTTTATGAATGAGGATGGTGAGGCGAAGTTTTTGCTTGATTATCACAGTTAATTTTTATATTTAAAGTGGTCCTTGATCAAGAAAAGGATGGGAACCCCTGTCAGGTAATCATCGATACAAATATTGTTATATAATAAAGCTTACATACATATGTAGTTTTTAGGTAGATATTTGTGTAAAATAAACAAAGCACGGCATAGAGTATATCGACACTAAGTTCTATCAATCTATAGAATTATTACGCAAAATAAAATCTATGTATTTATAGTATTTCTTAGTGTAGGGGAAGAACAAGGTGTTAGAACATTTCGTTCTTACTGCTGATTTTGAAACTTTATTAGTTGAAGAAATGGCAGAACTTAATATGCGAGTATATAAGAAATATTTTTATTTAATTTTCCCTTAGTTTAAATCTATCCTACGTGTCTTCGTTATTGTACAGACAAGTAAGGAATTTAGTGACTTGTGTAATTGACAGAAATCAACGTAGCACATCTTAAGAAATTAGGTAAATAAATTATACTATTTAAACATAATAAATCTGTCCCGATATACACCGTGTGTCTATTAACGTGACACCGACGGTTGTGGGTTCGATTCCCACTGGCGAAAATGAATTACTTTTATTTCCTCCCCCGAATAAAAAAGACGAAACGCGACTTTGGATTCCACCAATAGCGTGAAGCTAATAAAATAAACAAAAATGATTCGAACCCACGATCTCCGTTCGTTATTTAGCTACATTAGATAATTAATTAAAATTAGAATAGTTTATATGAACACAATACAAATAAAATAAAGCAATATTATAATTGATATTAACACAAGTCCACAATAAGGTTTCCGATTTACGAACAAAAGCCGAACGAGCATATTGTAAAACGTTAATTAAAATTAATTTCGCGTAGAATTTAATGTGGTTATAAGCAAGTCATTGTTTTTGATCCCTTCAGATTGGTATTATTCGCTCCTTTTATAAATAACTAGCGGCCCTCACCTGGCTTTACTCGCTTCTTTTTTTAAATAAATAAATCAACTTCACGCTGTATCCCGCACACAGCAGGATAGGCAGGGGGAACCTAGTGTTAAGACACTCCGTTCCCCACTTTCTGCCGAATTCTGGAGGCATTGCGTGTTGAGTGGCAGAACTCAACGCCGCGAATAGCCGCGAAACTTTTTTTATTTAATATTATTTAAGTGTTTTTGGGGAAATTTGGTTGGTTATTTTAGTATGGTGTTCTATAGTGTAACATATTTCGTAAACATTTAAATTTCAATGTAATATAAATTTCAATTTAAATGTTTTGAGATTTTTTTTTATTTTTCTCCCAAATATATTGTAGAATTTAACAGAAAAATGTTTTGTATATATTATACATTAAAGGTAATCACCGTCACCTAGAAAATCTTTGTTTCAGAGAACCCACCACCTCTGCGACGCTGAACACTTAAGGGATGTGCTTGGACATGAGAAAAATGCCCTTCATCAGAACAAATTGTCAGATCTTCATAGGCTTATCATTAAAATATAATAACACCCAAATTTCAATAAAAATGACTATTGGAAACTTTCTTCTTCCTGGGACACACTAAATATTTTTAGAGTCTACCACAAACAACACTAAACCGCAAAATATACTCAGCTCATCCTTCATCACACCTTTCCACCACAACAACACGTCCAGTGCTCGACGACAACGCGAAGAGCTGACGACACCACGACTAGAATACGAAGATCTGTTATTCACTCTTCGTTTACTTCATCACGAAACCAGAGAAATAAATCGTTTTAAGTACATAATGTCAAAGCAAAAAAAAAACCTACTTTTTATTTTATAATAGCTTCAATAGTCTAGATTCATCGATGATCGCAGATAGCTTATAACAATGAATCTGGACCAAACGATAATTGATAGCCATTATTTAGGTTACTATACGTTTCGAGTGTAACAAATGGTAAAACTTTATTTACTAGAAATTTCATTTCACAATCGTATTGATTTTAACAATCGATGTGAAAATGATTTACTGAAATCGCGCTTGCTGCTCTTTTCATGCTTAAATTACTATACGTTCTTTGTGAGATAAATTAGGGCTTGTATGTTTATATTTTTGTCCACAAATTTCTCTGAAACTAAAAGTCATATAGGCCTTTTTTTATTTAGATGTGGCATATTTCAAATTAAGATTCTGTCTAAGTTTCATCAAAGACGGTTCAGTGCTGGGGACATATTATATTTTACAATATAATTGACAGGTGTTTAAGTCACTTTATTTTTTGACGTGATAACGTCCTATAAAATGAAAAACGTCGATTGCACGCACGAAAAAGCATGACTCACTGTCACGTTCCGCCTGAGCCGAGTGTGCGAGTGGGAGCGCGCACCAAAGGATAGAGAAGTGCAATCAGTCCAAGCGTTCGGCTTGTAACGCATCTACCTATTCGTTGTTAATTGAAGTTCCTGAAAAAAAAATCCAATAGCTTAAGATAAACTTAAAATATATCAATAGTTTCTACTAACAATAGATAATACGTAAGGATATTTAACATCTTTTGAAAGATTGAGCCTTTTTGAAACGTGACCAATTATTTACCTTAAAAAGCACCTTTTCTATTCCTAATGGGATTTTTAAGATACCTTTGTTAAGGACAGTTGGCGTAAGGGCACAATCGCACGCTTGTGCCCTTACGCTACTGGTTGTGGGTTCGATCCCCACTCGAGGAAATTAAATATTTATTTGAAATTATATTTTCTATAATTATATATTATTATTTCTAGTTCGCAGTGGAAACTGGGCTTTACTCATATAAAAGCCAAACATGAAATTATTAGAACGTAAATTATATGAGGCACAATTTGTCATCAAAAACTGCGTAACAAGCCCGCGATACTCGTTAAATGAATTTATATGGGAAATTTATAGGTCCATACAAATTTTATATTTATTACAAACCGCAATATTTATTTTAAGAGTTCATTTCGCGGAAGTGACCATCTGTGGTCATTTTTAATATAGCAACATTTCATGTGGAAATATGGTTGAGATATGTATATAGTCGTAAATGCTATTAATATTATAATACCGCAATGACCATTAAGCTACATATAGTATACAGCACCGTGGTAGATTGGGAGTTTTTGATTGTAAGCGTCCTAGTTATGAGATCAATTCTAATTCGAAAATGTCTATGTAATAAAATTGTAAACGATTGTTGTATGAGCATGTAAGATAATATATGGGACAATTTTTAATTAAAAAAAACCGACTTCCACCAGATCCCATAATCAGAACCTAACTAACCTTTTATCAAACTACCCTTGAAGTACACTTCAATAAAAAATATTTTTTAACAAAAAATACCAACAGCCAGTCATGGCGCAGCGGCACAAAGTACGACTGTAAAACCGACTGGTTGTGGATTCGATCCCCACTCGAGGACATGAAATATTTACTTAAATTTCTATTTTCATTTCTTCGCTCTGGTGTCGAGGCAAAGCGCGGCGTTGAGTTCTGCCACTCAACACGCAATGCTTCCAGAATACGGCAGAAAATGGGGAACGCAGTAACTTAACACTAGGTTCCCTCTGCCTACCTTGCTGTGTGCGGGATACAGCGTGAAGCAAATTAAAAAAAAACCGATTTTAAATAATAAACTAAAAAGTAAAAAATAAATTTACTTAACATAAGTAAAACGTACTTTGATTTTGTTAAACAAAAATAATTTAAGAAAGATTTTAAAAAAGAATCATCAAAATCGGTTCAATTCCCAGTTAAAAGTTTTGGAGTAACAAACATTAAAAAATACTGCTGAATTGATAACCTCATTTTCTTACAGAAGATGTATTTATCATAGTAATTGTTATAGAATCCAAAAAAAAATATTTTAATTTTTTTTCGATTTGTTTTAAACGGTTCATTATTAAAAAAGATATGCCAATATAACCTATTTTGTTCAAAAAAATTGCTAAAAAATTATTGTTTTATTAAATTGGCTGAAATTATATTATATATATTATAACGACAATATTATTAGAACCCGAAATTGATTCAGATAAGTAAATAAATAAATGCATAGTTCAAGCGAGTGAAGCCGCGAGTCGGTTGCTGGTTTCAAAATAAAAACATCGCACTTGAGGCCTTCGTGGTGCAGTGGAACAAACCTGTGATAAATGTGATAAAACCTGTGATAAATGTGTGGTTGTGACTTCATTCTCCATTCGGAGAAAAGATTCTTCTTTAAAATTATATTCATTTTCCCGCCAGGTAGATAAAGCGCGGTGTTGAGTTACCTGTTACTATCCTGCTTTATGCGGGATAAAGCGTGAACTCAAAAACTTAGAATAATGAAAGTAAAAGAATTTGGACTGGAAATTCCACTATAAAGCTAATTAAGTTAAGGTTTATTAGAAAACTTTATATAAGCCTCCTTTATAGGTTAAGTAACGCTAAACCTCGTTTAATCCGATTTGCTCTTTTAGTAATTTTTTTCTTGAAATAATTTTGTTCATACAATATTATTAACTCAGTTTCACGATGAATTTAGTAAATATTTTCTTATAAGCTCGCTATAATAATAAAGTAGCATTTTTTATCCGAAGTATAATACAATTTTTGATTGAACATGATTTAGTTAATTATTTCTTAATATTAGTTGTTTGAGGCCATCGTGACGCAGGGGCAACACCTTGCGACAGTAAACACGGTTGTGGGTTCGATTCTTACAGGTGATTTATATGAGTTTGCCACTTAACAGGTATTGTCTCGAGAATTCGGCTCTCAGGCCCTCTGCCTACAGAGTGAAGCTGAATAAAAAATATATTTACTATATTTCTTGAGCATCACGCTGTAACACGAATATAGCAGTGGCGGAACCCAACGCTGCGCTTAGTCTTGCTGCCAAAGAAAGAAAATGAAATTACTCATTCCTCGATTGAGAATCGACCCTATACCAGTTACGTTTAAAGCCACTATACCACTACGCCACGACGGCTTCAAAATAAATATAAAATTGTAATTTAGTTCAACTCTCGAGCCCAAATATAACACATTTTCACCACTATTGTTTTGTAAATGACAAACGATCTTATTTATATTTCAGAGAGGAAGTTAAGGGTGTACAGAAAAGTGGGAACTGTATAATATTCACATTAAAGCCCCTTTAGCGGGTTCCCATTGACTATCAGAGGTGGCTCAGCGTGTTTGCGCGGTTTGAATAGTATGTCTAATGTCCTTACGTAGTCTATTTTACCCCATCTCCCTCGCAACTTGAGATAGTTGTGTGAATAAGTAATGGATTATTGATCTTTTTTATTTTTAGTTTTCTGTGTACGACGTCTGTAGTCAGTTGGAAGCAAATTGTTGTAAATTTTAACTAGCTTGTGTTGAGTCGATTTGTTGAACTACAAATATGTGAAACAAATAAATAAATCCGTTTCACGCTTTATCTCGTATACAGTAGGGTAGGCGGAGAGAACATACTTCCAAAACATTAAAAATATTAATGTTTAAAACCAATAAAAATGTCATTTCCTGGAATGGGGATCGAAAACACAAGCAGTCGCATTGATACACTGTGCCATTGCGGCACGGCTGGCCTCAATAACAAGTATGTTTTTTTTTTCAGCTTCACGCTGTATCCCGCACACGGCAGGATAGGCAGAGAGAAACTCGTGTTAAGACACTTCGTTCCCCGCTTTCCGCCGAATTCTAGAGGCATTGCGTGCTTAGTGGCGGAACTCAACGCCGCGCTTTGCCTCGACACCATAGCGAAGAAATGAAAATATAAATGTAAATAAATATTTCACTTCCTCGAGTGGAGATCGAACCCACAACCAGTCGATTTTACAGTCACACTTTGTGCCTCTGCGCCACGACTGGCCTCATGTAATTAATTAATATGTCATTATATGAACAAATATGTGACTGGTAGAGATCTTATATTATCTTAGAGATATCACCAAGTTTGATGATGATTAGTGGAACTATTCAGAAGTAGTAACCTGTGTTTTTTGTGATCACAAAAAAAAAACAAAAGGAAAAAAGAGCAGAAAAGGGCACAGATCTCTAATTTCCGTGTTGTGTTTTATTTAATAATCAAAAAAAAAACCTCTGAATAGTTCCACCAATTCTGTCATTAGGGGAATTATAATAAAAACTATATATTTTTTTTAATTTTATAAATATAAATCTGAATGGAGATTGTATATTATAATAATATATGAGGGGAGGCTCTACTCTTATCTACTTCTTTTTCTTTAGTAAAAGTACATACATACATATAATAGCTACTTACAAAACTACTTTACCCACAAAAAGAATTCGAAAACAATACGCCCCATTTCCTTTGAAATTAAAGATAGAGCATTAGAAGCGAGAGCGATAATACACCGAATGTGTAGAGAGAACCGTGTGAATGGTTTTATAACCTATAAAATACTAACTGAGTTAAGTACTTTACTTTTGTTCTTAAAGATATCATTTGGAAATTTTAAAGTCCTTATTTTTACAAAATTAAGTTTATATTTTTACATATTGCTCATTTGTATATTTTTACATTTCACTTACTTGAAATATTGCACGATCAAAATTATAAATATTTTTTTTAACCGACTTCTGCAAACGGAGATTCTGTCAATTCGACTGTTATTTTTATGTTTGTTACCTCAGAACTTTTGATTGGGTTAACCGATTTTGATGAGTATTTTTAGGGTTCCCTACCTTTTTAAGAAAAAAGAAACCCTTATAAGATGACTTTGTTGTCCTTCTGACTATCTGTCTATCTGTCGGTCAAGACCTTTTATCTCAAGAACGCTTAGGGATATCGAGTTGAAATTCAAACCATATACTCAGATCTACGTTTTATTATTTCCTGATAAAAAACATATTTCTATATTTACTTAGAAAAAAGGTATGAGCGCAAAAAACACGTATTTCGACACTATCATGGGAATCAAAATTCATAGGCTATTTCCGGTTGACCTAGAATTATGAAATTTGTCAGCTAGCATCTACAGGTAGTACTTGTTCAAGAAAAATCTAAAAACTATAAATTTATGGTTAAATCCTAAAAAATAATAGCCTGAAAAAGGGGGCAAAATTTGGTATTAAATCCACTACATCAAGTGAGGTATCTAATGAAAGGAGTCTGGCCGAGCTAAGCCTGAATATCAGAAAAAATCAAGACCTCCAATTTTTCATGGAACCCTCGGTGGCCTCCCCCTTAGAGGGTTCCGTACAAAAATACGGGTTTTATTATTTAGAATTTTACCACAAATGTGTAGTTTTCAGATTTTTTCTTGAATTAATGCCGAATTTCATAATTTTAAATTAACTGGAAGTACCCCATTAACTTTGATTCCGTATATATTGTTGAAACACGCTAAATATATTTTTAAATAAGGCTATTCAAGCCTATTAATTTAACAAAATTAAAGTAAAAAAAAAGAAAGTACCCTATCAATATCCTATCAATTTTGATTCCTTTTATAGTGTCGATGCATTTATATGAATATGCGTTTATTGTGATATAAACGGCCATATCTTTTTTTTAAGTAAATATATATTTTTTTTACTTTTTAGAAAATCATGGGGCCGTAGATCTAAGTATATGGTTTGAATTTTAACTCGATATCTCAGACAGACAGACAAACGGACAACAAATTGATCTTATATGGGTCCCTTTTTTCCTTACAAGGTACGGAACCCTAAAAAGGTAGCTAGTACTTAATATTTTTGAAGATATTGGTGTAGATAGCTATATAGATAGAAATGATAAATTACTTTGTTTCAAAACTCTTATCATCCATCACATCCTTATTATTATTTTCTTCATGTTCGAGTTCAAAAATAGAAGCGCAAGAATTCTTGAAGCATTGTTTATTGAGTTGCGGCACTCAAGTGGGTAGGATTTGAATTCATAACCGTCGCGGCCTCCGAAACCAAGAAACTACGTACAATATTTTCTTAGCTTCACGCTTGATTTTAATTATAAATATTTTCATATTTTCATTTATTTCCGGTAACGAAGCAAGAGCGTTCCGCCACTCTACGGACAATGCCTCCACGAATCGGCAAAATGTGGAGGAAGTGTCTTTGAGAACTGAGTGTCTTAAGACTAGGTTCAGGTTCCCTCTGCCTGTTCAAAATATTTTTATATGAGAAATAATAAGAACATTAATATCGTTCCGCTCAAATTACAATTCAATCACGCATGTAAGAATATTTATCAAACGATTATATGAGATCGGATAGAGAACCAATCATGACCGACACTATAGGGTGAATGTTCCTTTAGCTATTTTCACTTGTCTACGCGGGCGAAGCCGCAGGTAAAATCTAGTACTTACATAAAGGAGCCAATAAAATTTGAAAAACTGCAGGCGTTGAAGCAGTAAGTCTGTTTAAAATGGACTTTTGCCAATATGGAATAACATTAATTTCAAAAAGACATTTACTTAAAAGTTTTTGGATGTTCATTTGATTTACAACTTCACCGTTTTACTTGATCTTGGACTAGCGTCTAGACTTTTGCACCTTTATTAATAAAAAAAGATAACTTAAGAATTTTTTGTTTTTCAATGAAAAACAAAAAAAAATTATACCATTTTTCCCCCTTTGTAGCAGGGTAAGGAAGGGGAACGTAGTGTTAAGATATTCCGATTCTCCTGCACCGCCCTACTATACGGATACGGATTTTAAATATTGAAACACAACTACTTCACCACCACCACTCAAAAAATTATGTAAGCATTTCTCGCTAATAGGAACCTTATTAACCTAATTAACAGAATGAAACTTTAAATGAGTCTTTTGTTTTCATCACATAAAATTACATTTGAGATTCATTACATTGTTGTCTATTTGTAAGAGAAACGTCTAAATTATTTTCTAAACAACTTCAAGAAGGAAGTGTCATCTGATCTCGAATTAAATTAAACATTGTAAATAAACTTGAGGATAATATTAATTGTTTACTGTTTGTATTTATTATAGGGACACAAGAATGCGACTGTAAACGTGGCAAGTTTTGGGTTTGATTCCTACTTAAGGAAAGTGAAATATGCATTTTCTTCATGTCAACAAGTTTCTTAATGGGAACGGAGTGTCTTAATATCAGATTCTCAGGTTCCCTCTGTCTACACTACTACTGTGCTACCTGTGAAGATAAAAAAAATGTATTTATAAATCGCTTTATCTGGATGGCGAGAGAAGAAGTAGTAGTGGTAAGATATAACGTTGCCCAAATAGAGGAGATCCAATTTAAAGCCATTCCATTCTCCATTTCTATCCAGATTTTAGATCTGACGGAACTCAAAGCTGCTCATTGTCTTAAATGTCTTGTGGAAAAAAACTTTCAAGATTTAGGCAATGGGAAACTGTGCTATAATAGTCTCAATTATTTCATATTTATTTTTTTCCTTATTTAATAAAAGAAAAACGTCTAAGCTTCCCAATCAATTTTATTAATGTACCTTTTATTACTTAAAACAATCGTTGTAAAGGATTTTAGGAAAGCAGGAAATGAAACTGCTAAGCTTATGGGATATGCTCGTTCTTGTTCTAAGAGTTAATATTGTAAAGTTTACAGTACTATGTATACACGAGGATCTATGAATATGAAGATGTTGAAGCCTTCTGTACCAATTTCAAGATTGTCCGTCAATGAGAAATAGACATAACTTATAAAAGTTTACATACTTAAATTTGCGGGAATATGCCCGCAAATTTAAGTGTGTAAATATATGGGACATAATATGGGATTTTGGATGAATCGGACCACAAATTTGTTTATAATTTTTTTTTCTTTGAAATAAATGGTATTGACAGACAGACAGACAACAAAGTGATCATATAAGTTTCGTTTTTGCCTTTTGAGGTACGGTACTTTTCTAAGAACTTGAACAGCAGAGTTTTATCGGTGCTTGACCAACATTTGAGAGGCTTAAAAACTATAATTTATTTTACTTTAGTTCGAACCCCAATTAGTAAGTGTATAGAATTAATAAAAATCGTGGTCTTTTCCCCGTTTTCCTCGGAATTCTCAAGGCATTTTTTATTGAGTGGTGGAAATTTACGCCACGTTTTGCTTCGTAACCAAATCGAGGAAATGAAAATATTAAATATATAATTTCCTTTAACGGGAATCGAACTGACAACGCGTCACTCGAACACTCGTGTCTCTGCACTGCAACGGCCTCAAACATCTTATATTCATCATCAATGTTATTGAGACTTTGATTTAGGCCAGTTGTGGGGCAGGGGCACAAATTGTGACTAAAACGCGACTAGTTGAGGAGTCGATCCCCACTCGACGAAATTAAATATTTATTTAAATTTATATTTCTGTTTCTTAGCTCTAGTGTAGAGTTCCGTCACTCAACACAATTCAGCAAGTGGGAAACGGAGTGTCTTAACACTAGGTTCCCTCTGCCTACACTGCTGTGTGCGGGATACAGCGTGATGCTGATTTAATTTAATTTAATCATTATCATTATCAATCATTATCTAATGAAGTTACTTTATATAGTGACTAGGGAGGAACGCTCAAGTAAATAGATTAGTATATTTAACTTTGGTCACCGCAATCCCGACAATTAACGTACTATAGCTTTTAATAGAATTCGTTTTATTCAAATGAGCCCATTCCGAGTGGCTTCCGCGTAAACATTTACTTTCTTAATTGAAAAATTATCTCACAGGACCGACTTTGTTTTCACTTACTCTAAAAGATCTGAGCTCAGTCAAATTTGTATGGTGAGATGTTATTTATATAAATATTAGCTATTTTTTTCCCGCAAAGCAGGCAAGACAAAGGAAATTTAGTCATAAAACTCAGTTTTAGAGACATTGCGTGTTGAACGTCGGAATTTAACGCTGCGCTTTGTCTTGTTACCGAAGCGAGGAAATTAAAGTAATTCATTACTCTGGGTGGGATCGAACCTACAACCATCGTCATTACACATTTTTTACACATTTTTTTTAATGCACACCAACGAACCGGCTACATTGCAATGCCTTCAGAACATGCCGGAAAGTGGGGAACGGAGTGTCTTTACACTCGCTTTCCTCTGACTAACGCTATTGTGTGCGGGATACAGCGTGAAGCTGATTTATATATTTTTTAATGCAATTTTGTACATAAATGACAGTTATTTATTATCATAATATCAAATTTTTTTTTAAGCAGACTCATTAAGCACAATATACATACATATACTGTTAAATACATACATATTTATATATTGGTGTCGGCTAAAACGGCCATAGTTCTACGCGTTTAACAAAACACTCCAGTGCGAGTAAAGATACTTAGGCAATACGATAAAATAACAAAATATTTGGCATTAGTTTTTTATAATTTTTTTTAGCTTCACACTGTATCCTGCACATAGCAGAGAGTTCCTGGGCCTCTAGTGTTAAGACACTCTATTTCCATTAAGACACTACCGTTTCCCACTTTCAGCCAAATTTTGGTGTTTAGTAGCGGAACTCAACGTCGTGCTTTGTGTCGAAAATTTGAAAATAATAAATATATAATTTTTCTGTAGCGGGAATTGAATGGACAACCTGTCCCTTTTGCAGTCGCACGTTTGTGCCCATGCGCCACGACTGGCCTCCAAGTATATTTCATTTTAAGATAGATTATTTCTGTATCACAAAAGTAAAAAAATCTGTAAAGTTAAAATACTTTTTAGAAAACGTATTATATAAAACATTTCAACGAGGCGAGTTTTGAACCCGCGCATCAAAAAAACCATCCACGCGTTCTGATTACTAAGCCATACTCGTTCCGTTGTCGTACTCATATTTTTTGTTAAGTGTGGCCAGTCGCAGCGCAGGGGCACAAGTAATTGTAAATGGGGCAGGTTGTGAAGGCCACTGAGTTGAGTGTCGCTACACAATGCACACGCAATGTCTCCAGAATTTGGCGAAAAGTGGGGAGCGGAGTGTCTCATCTCTGCCTACCCTACGTGAAGCAAAAAAAACCAGAAAAACATGAGTCGGGCTCGCCCACCGAGTGTTCCGCACAAAAATTGGAGGTCCTGAGCTCTTTCATCTGACACCTCATTTGAACTAGCGGTTTTAATACAAAATTTTGCCACCCTTGTAAGTCGATTATTTTTTAGGATTTAACCACATACATATTTTTTGCTAAGCTAGTACTACCTGTAGATGCTAACTGCCAAAATTTCAAAATTCTAAGTTAACGAGAAGCACCCTATTAATTTTGATTCCCTTGATAGTATCGAAATACGCGTTTTTTGCTATTATATATAAATGGTATTGACAGACAGTCAGGTAAGCAGACAGACGGACAACAAAGTGATTTTATAAGGATTCCTTTTTTTATTTAAAAGGTACGGAACCCTAAAAAATTAAAATAACTTTCAAAATGTTAGAAGTATCGTGTCGTACACCCAAAAGGAGGTTCTCCCATCATCCCTTAAATGAAGTGTATGTAATGAGGTGTAAAACAGCGTTGTTTAGTGAACTAGTTACGGAGTTCATATTCCGAGCTTTATGCCGGGGTGTTTGTTCCAAACTTTTCATACATTGCGTTGTATATTTTAGATGGAATTTAAAAAATTGTTCGAGATTTTAATGCAAGTTTTAATTGAAATACTTTTATTTCAATTAAAACTTGCATTAAAACTTTTTGTAATATTTGGTGTTTGCTTTGTTTTGTGATTATTTTTAGTGTGTCGATCGATTTGTATTGTTTTGTATTTATTGTAACCTTTGTATATATTTATATAAAAAAATGTTGTACGTTGTATTTCAGATACAGCAGAGTAGGCAAAGGGAATAGTGTTAAAATACTCTGTCCCCTACTTTCCGATCAATTTTTCAAGGCATTGCATGTTGAGTGGCGGATATCAACTCCGGGATTTGTCTTGTCACCAAAGAGAAGAAATGAAAGTAATTCATAGCTTCAAGTGGAAATCGAACCGACAACCATTGCGTTTTCAGTCAGACCCTGTGCCGGTGCACTACGACAACTACGACGAAATTATGTATATAATATAAAATCAGCTTCACGCTGTATCCCGCACACAGCAGGGTAGGCGTAGGGAACCTAGTGTTAAGACACTCCGTTCCCCAGTTTTTGCCGGATTCTGGAGGCATTGCGTATTGAGTGGCAGAATTCAACACCGCGCTTTGCCTCGACACCAGAGTGTCCTCGAGTGGGGATCGAACCCACAACCTCACAGGTTTTACAGTTTGTGCCACTGCGCCACGACTGGCCTCAATGTACATAATATATGATGTTTTTAATATTTTTTTAAAAATATTTCTTCGAGTTTTAATAACTTGATAGGATTTGAACCCACATACATATATATATCTGCCTTATACAGCCCAAGCATTCTTAAACATGTGAGAACTATATAGAAATCTCGAGGGAAATTTTTGGCTTAATTGGCTACAGCGTTTGGATGGAATCCAAAATGGCAATAGTTCAAATTATGTTATATTAAATTATTTTTTTCAAATTTTTTGTATTTTTATAATTTTTAATAGTTTAATAATATAATTGAGGCAGTTATACTTTTGTAAGTCAAAGAGCGCGTCCGGTACTCAACATATCTTGGCGAAAATTGAGTTAAAAATATGGAGAAGAGTGTCTTAACATTAGACTCTCCTTACTACAAGATATAAAGAATATTTTCATCTTCATCTTTTTTTGAGTCCGTCGTAGCGCAGAGTATTATTGGTAAACGCGACGTTTGTGGGTTCGATTATCAGTAAAAAATATTTTCTTAACCCGGCAGCATATAAACCCTCAAAAGTAACATGAGCACTTGTGTATAGAGAATTTTACTACCACACAATTAATTATTACATGTTTTATGACTTTATAATATAATAATATGAACAAATATTATTTTTTTATTTAAAGTTCACAACGGGGTATAGGTACATGTCATCAATTTTCATCATATTCACAAGATTTATATATATTTATTTATTTATATATATTTAAATATATAAGATTTAATAAGATTTATATATATTTATTTATTTACTAGCGGCCTGCTCGCGGCTTTGCCCGCTTGAATTACATGATTATTTATTTATTTATTTACACTTTATTGTGCACAATTACTTATTAGAGACAAAAAGGGTATAAAAAAACAACAAAGATAAAACAATTGACACACAAACGGCGGTCTTTTCGCTAATCAGCGATTTCTACCAGACAACCTTTGGGTTAGTTAGGAAATTTGTGATAAAATAGAGTGGGTGGTGTAAATAA
This sequence comes from Heliconius hermathena, assembly GCA_013403705.1. Classification (NCBI taxonomy): domain Eukaryota; kingdom Metazoa; phylum Arthropoda; class Insecta; order Lepidoptera; family Nymphalidae; genus Heliconius; species Heliconius hermathena. The sequence continues at coordinate 168,713 of JAAIXJ010000548.1, read as the reverse complement.
ACTTACATATCATATTAAATCCTAATACATAAACATAATACACATATATTTGAAAAATGTATGCTACTATAATATACTAATATATATAATAATACTATTTATAATAGTGAGTTGTGCATATTGATGTCATTTCAAGGTGAATCATCCATCAAATAATGATTATTCATTTAAGAAATATAAATATTACAAACAGCCTTAATTATTAATTAATTGATTTGGATAAGTACTCACAATATTATTTGTTAAATAACTTATATTAGCTCCTGTACAGTTTTTAAATTAGTAACATATATTATTAGTTAAATATATAATTGGTATACAGAATATACATAGAAAGCACGTTTTTAGGCATTTTTATATAATCTATAAAATAATCAACATTTTCGGGCAAGTTCAAGTCGTACTCGTGCCCCGAGAGTTTTCGTACCAGTTTCATGAAAGGAGATACACCAAAAAAAAAAAAACTAATTAAGTTGTTTTGTATCAATTTAAGTACAGATTAAAATTTGTACTTAATGGTTTTTTCTGTGACACAAATACAAATAAGTAGTCAATTTTTGAAAAATAATTTTGGAATTTTCCTTTATACGTGCCGTAAGTTTTAACTTCTTAACAAATTTCGAAATTGTATATCAACGGGAAGTACCCTATAGTTATGATAGAAAATGCGACAAAAAACAAAGCATAAACTCTCATATTTCATCGTCATTTGATTGCGATGATTTAGAAGATAGATTTTCGTGCTCTAAGGGAATATAGACTTGAACATTGAGGTATCTAACCTTTAACCGATCTTGTACAAAATAGTCTTGACAGACGGACAGACGGACAAACAACAAAGTTATTTTATAAGAATTTTGAGGTATGTACCCTAAAATACCCTTGGCACATACATACATGCAACATACAGGTGCAATAGTGCAATGTCGGTACGTGTCGCTTGTAAGTTATGAAATAATACTGCGGGATATTTTTATAAACAGTGTCAGAGCATTTTTTCTTGAGACACAATTTTTTAGAGGTTGCTACCAAAAGTGATTTTTTTTATACGTTTCTTAAAAAAATATTAATAACATAAACGAACGAACGGACTGAAGAACCTATTCAAAATATTTCTTTGAATATTAAGTCATTCTTTATCACTGTGTTAAATAATTAAGAATTAAGCTAGACTGTTACGAAGGTAATCTTCACCAACAATTCAATTTAGTTTACTTTGTAGTTAGTACTATGAACAATTGTACTTTAAAAACGTAACGTATCATGTGTAGTCAATAGATATCATTGCGTATGTTTCTTTTTTTTTCAAATATAAATATCTTTAAAACTTTAAGTCCATTATTTTTTGATAGAGTGTAGCGGTAACCTTTCCAAACTATATTTTCTTTTATGCACAGCGCCATCTATTTAAGATCCCATCGCAATTAGTGATAGCGTTACGTGTATGAAAGAGAGTATCAAGATTCGTTAGTACCTACTATTTTTGTCAATAGATAGCGTTACTTGTATCGATTTTTTAATATCTCAAATATTAACTTCTTGAAAACTTAAATACTTATATCTTTTGATAGAGTGAAGCGATTACAATGAAATAAACACTAAAAGCTACTTTGATTTATTTGTAATTTTTATGTATAAAAGTTGCTTAAATTTATTGTGTACTTTTTACGTGATACGTGTTCACATAAACAGACAAACAGATAAACAGACAAACAGACAAAAATTCCAAAAATGTTGGAAATGGATTCTGTTAATTATCCTTTAACACCCTGGCTAATTTTTTTTTTAAATATTTTCAATGTACAGAGACGACTTTTCTACAGATTTATTATAAGTATAGATATAATGCTTTATTACACCAACTAGATCTAATAAAAATAATAATTAAAAAATACAGTTTTGGTGTAAAGGCGGCCTTATCACCACAGGTGATATCTTCCAGGCATCTTTACCATAAAAAAAGATCAATGATATTATAGGTGACAAATGAAATAAAAAATACATGCAATACATTACTTAAAGATTACTTAAATACTATTTTACGACTATAATATATAAATTAAGAAATATAATAAAAATAAATAATATCTACTTATAAACTTGCATGAACGATGATGGCGAAAGGAGTGTCTTAGCAGTAGGTTCCCTCTGCCTACCCTGCTGTATACAACATCAAAGTCGCTGCCGCTGTAAACGCTGGCATTCTTCAAGTCTGCATGTTCTCCTCTACGCTGTCTTTCTGCATATAAATAACATATAAGAGAATTTTAGCATTTATTCCTATGCAGATGATAGCACAGTGGACGCTGTTGACTTTGGTGTCTTCAGTTGAAACATCCCTCTGGAATGTTTCCTGATGGGGCGTAAGGAATTTCGTTAAAGTTTGCGCGTTAACCACTAAAAAAACCATTTGTCGTGTCGCCAGTCTTCCAAAGCATTCCTATTATAGGTCCGCCCAGCACGTTGGGCCTAAATGTTGTGAGTGACTGCTGGTATCGTGATCATTTGAAAAGCAAGGCCAAGTTGGCCTCAAAGAAACTGGGGGTCATCAGCAGAGCACAACAGTACTTCACGCTAAAACACTGTTTGCATAACTGTTGTTACTGTTTACATGGCTAAACATACTGGGTAGTATAGGGCTCAGGTGCGGCCTAATATAGGTGCTATAACCATTTGTTCACATACAACCTAGAGCCGTTTGAATCCTTTGTTACAGATTATTGGGTACAATAATCTGTAAAAGACTTGACACATTGACTTTGCGTAGATGTGTTGATGTATTCGCTGAGGATTCTCTACCGCATTTATCATGGGGAGTGTTCCGGAGAACTGTTTAACCAATTGCCTGCTGCCGAATTTTCTAACCGCACAGTATGTCACAAACTCAAGTACCATCCACACCATCTGGATACGTGCCACTCCACTACTGTGCAGTTTTGTAGAAACGGCAGTGTTTCCAGGTCGATGCGACCTGGCTTCAAAAATCGCATCTAAACCGCCAGCTTAAAGGCCGGCAACGCACCTGTAGCTACATGGGGTCGTGGGCGACGGACTTACCATCAGGTAATCCGTACGCTCGTTTGCCTTATCTTTTTTCATTAAAAGAGTCATTAGATCGTTAGACCAGAGTTACTGGTTGTTGTCAAAGTCTTTTTTCTTGATCTCGCCTTCATCTTTCATAGATGACGGCTCCGAATCAGTATTATGATCGCTGTGCTCATTTTTTCGCTCCTAGCGTGAGTGCTCGCGGATTCAACAATTATTAAAAAGTAAATAAATAACCTTTTTAATATCAAAGATTTTATAAATCCATTATACTTATTTAAGTAGAACTCAATTAAGTAAGTTTAAGAGATAGATTTCTTCAAACTTTAGTTCCAGAACTTCTCAATTCGATGCTGACTTTGATGATGTCCCAAACAAAGAACAAAATATCTAAACAAGCAAAATTTCTCGAACAAAACAACCGTCTGCGGAACTGTCAAAACTATATGAAACTTTATATTTAATTGTGATAAGCCATTTCGGACTTTATGCTCCATATAATAGAGTATAAGTGAAGTGAAAAAGGTGATTTCTCAATATTTCATAGAGACAGCGCACACTAAGGGTCTATGATAGCTCCAAGTTAGAATGGTCATGGAACAAGATAGTTTTGAAGAACGTTATAATAAAATTTGATATCTTTCTTAGAAAGTTGTTGGTATTGAGGTGTAATTTATAAAATTGAACTTATGTTTCCTGAGAAATTGTGTAACAAAATATTGGGGAATATTGAAAATTATTTTGGTTAGCATTATAGTGAAGACCTACATGGTGCAAGAAGAAGAATGTAAGTTTGTGATCGTGACGGTTATGGATTTATTTTCATTTCTCCGATTTCAAATCTCCTGCTCCTCAATAAAAAATATATCAAAATACAGGCAATAAAGTAATTATTAACAAAAAGGCCGACTTGAAATAATAAACGTGGCTGGGGCCACTCGTGGTGCAGGGGCACAATATGTCTGTAAACGCGACCGGTTGTGGGTTCGATCCACACTCGAGGAAATGAAATATTTATTTAAATTGATATTTCCATTTCTTTGCTCTAGTGTCGAGACAAAGCGCGGCGTTGAGTTCCGCCACTCAACACGCAATGCATCCAAAATTCGGCGGAAAATGGGGAACGAAGTGTCTTAACACTAGTTCCCTCTGCCTACCCTGCTGTGTGTGGGATACAGCTTGAAGCTGATTTAATTTCATTTATTTATATTTCCATTTCTTCGCACTGGTGTCGAGGCAAAACGCGGCGTTGAGTTCCGCCACTCTACACAAATAGTAGTATACAGTAAAATGAGGAACGAAGTAACTTAACTAGTCCCCTCTGCCTACGCTGATGTGTGCGGTATACAGTGTGAAGCTGATTTTATATATTATATTTTTTTTAATTTATTAATTTTTTTACTTGGCACCGATTTCAAAATTATATTAACGCCGCACTTTACCAATAAGAGTTGATAAATGACAAATACATTAGGAAAATAAGAAAACGATCAAGAACGAGTCGGACTCGCCCACCGCAGGTTCGTTACCAATTGCAGACAGAGCTTACAGATCTGCAATTGGTGTGTGAAAGTTGAGAAACTTCAATATGCGGGCTCTTTTGTAAGAAATAAATTTCTATATTAGAAGTTGTAATTATTTTTTTCTGTAAAATACCTTTCAATTTTCAATTTTCACCAAAATGCAGCAAAATAATTGTCTCGTATCTTTACCTTGACTTAGAAGGTTATTTTTTCTTTGCTTTAAGGGACCATAGACCTGAATATTTGATCTACCACACGATTGCGAGATAAACAGTTTTAACAGACGGACCGACGGACACCAAAGTGATTCTATAAGGGTTCCGTTTTTACCTTTTTAGGTACGGAACCCTAATAAACCATAATATAGCGTCTATTTCTTTATATAAACAAAAAATAATGGCTCAAGCATGACACATTCGTTATAGAACAAAGCAACTTCTTCCAAGTGATTTACATTGCGCCGCGCTAAGGCACAAATTGTGAGGAAAGTTGAAATGGCGACTGCTTTATGTATCTGTTTGTGGGTCTTATTATACAAATGTTATTCTTTTATGTTGTATTTGAAGTAAAGAATTATAAATCTTGTGTTTAGGGTTCCGTACCACGAAAGGTAAAAATGGAACCCTTATCACTTTGTTGTCAGTCTATTTGCTAGTCCATTTATCTTGAGATTGCGTTAATCAATCTGAAATTTTAAGTCCAATATTCAAGTCTATGGCACTTTAAAGCATAGAAAAAAATCAAGTTTCTAAGTTGTTGCAATCAAAAGATACGATATGCATTGATTTTGCTGCATTTTATATGAAACTTGCCGCGTAATCAATACCATATAACGTACTTCCCGTGGAGCTACAATATAAAAAAAGGAACTTACAATATAAATAAAGAAAACTCTGAAAAATTTAAATTTAGTAATCTAATGTCAAGGCACTCCGTTCTGCATTTAGACACTTCCACTCCGCACACTCCGCCTAGTTCTTCGGGTATTGGGTCTTGAATGGTGGATGTCAACGCCGCGGTTTGCCTGGTTACCAGATCTAGCAAATAGAAAATATAAAATTATTATATATCGGTAATTTTATATATTATTTATTTCTAATAATATACAGTATTCTAAATAATACATAATGTGTACACAGAGAGTCTGTCACAGTGCCGGTTGGCACTGCGTCTGACGGTTATGGGTTCGATCCCCCTTGGGGAATTAAGTTTAAATCTAGTAGGTAAAGCGCGGAATTGACTACTGCCACTCAATACGCAAACTTTCGAAAACTGAGCAGAAAGCGGGAAACGGAGAGCCTTAGCACTAAATACCCTCTGCCTTTCCTGCTATATACAGGATAAAGTGTGGATTTCAAAAGAACGACTCAATAAAAAAATATACTAGCTTGTTTATGTTTATAAGAAAAAAAAAATACACGTCGAATAGAAAACCACTTCCAGTTTCTTCGTCGGTTAAAAAGAAAACTCACATTATAAAGCTTAAAGAGCATGTTATTTCTTTCAAGAATCTTTGTGCAATTGAAAAAATATTTCTAGACGACGACCGCAAAGCGTATTCTGTAAGCTTTGTTAGGTACCTCGTTAATATTTATACACACCAGCTTAGGTTATTTTTTTTTCAGCTTCTTTTTTTCACGCCGTATCCTGTATTTGGCAGAATAGGCGAAGGGAGCCCAGAGTTAAGATACTTCACTCTCCACTTTCCGCCAAATTTTCGAGATGTTGAGTGGCAAAACTCAACGCCGCGCTTTTATCTAAGTACCTACCAAAGCGAAGAAATGAAAATATTAATAAATAATAATTCATTTCAACGATTGGGGATCGAACCCACGACTTGTCACGTTTACAGTCACTCGCTTGTGCCTCTACGCCAAGACTGGCCTCAAATTATGAATGTTCCATAATATTATTTAGTTGTATGTTTTGTTTGAGGATTTAGGAGAATTTTAGTCTTAGTAGAAAAACGTTATTTTAACTGGTTAATTTTTTTATCTGAATATGTTATTGTAGTAGTTTAAACATATCGTTTGTGTTAACTTAAAAACGCTTTTTCCCGCATACAACAGGTTTGAGAATACTTAGTGCTTACACATTACGTTCCCGACCAATATTTAAAACAGTGAGAGGTAAGTGGCGGAGCTCAACGCCGCGCTTTCCTTTTTTACCAGAACGGAAAAATGAAAAGAATTCATTCCCTCGAGTGGAAATCGCATCCACAACTATCATATTTTACTATAAGAACCTCTTTCTTCTTTGCATCCATATTAGTCATGGTAATAAGAATAACGCTTTTATAACTGACACTGTGTTTTAGTAGGAGTATTAAGAAACTACTTAGTGATTTAAAACTGCGATTTTCTACCTATTTAGAAAAAAATGAAAAATCAAGTGGTAAATTAAATAGACTTTTAAATACGACTCTTTCTTTCTCTTTCTTTAAAAGGTATTTTTAAATTAATTTCATTTTTCTGTTCTTGAAGACAATGCAAGGTTGAAATTTAGTTTCGTCACATATCCCGCAATGTCTCAAAAATTAGGCGGAAAGTGGGCCGGAGTGTCTTAACACTAAAGCCTACCTTACAAGAGGCAAAAAGCATGATTTGGGTTTCTTTTTTAATTATATAGCATTTTTAATTTAAAAGAAGCAGATACTAAAATGAGTACACAAAAAAGTAAAGAAAACAAAAACACTATTCTCAATATCTCAAAGAAACCCCTAAACAAGCGAACTCTTTAGTAAAACTAAACATAAGTAAAACTTTCCAAACTACGAAGCTTTGAGTAACAAGCAAAGAAGAAATACTGAGAAACTGAAAATTATTTATAGCTACACTATTGTGTAGAGTTGTTTCTTGTAGCTTTGTAGGCAGAGGGAACCTGGTGTTAACCTTCTTATTTTCTGCCAAATTTTCGAAACATTACATGTTAGATGGCCAACTTAATGGCGCGATTTTTCTTGCAATTTTCTTTTAGTATCACGCTGTATTTCGCACATAGCAGAGTAGACAGGAGGAACTTAGGAACCTAGTGTTAAGACACTTCGTTCCCATTACGAAACTTTTATTCTCCACTTTCTGAAGTCATTGAGTGTTAAGCGGCAAAACTGGATGCCGCGCTTTATCTTAGTAGTTGAATAAGGAAATGAAAAAAAAACATTCTTCAAATGAGAATCGAACCAATAACCGTCGTGCCTACAGTCAGTCGCTACACCACAACGGCCTCTAAATTAAACTCATAACATAATCTATCTTGAAAGCTTTGCTCTTTGATATATATCATTTGTTTATACTAAAGTCAACTGTTAGGGGATATTTAAACATGGCGGTAGTTCCAAATTCTACAACATGCTTCTGACACTTGCTAACTTACTTAAGAGATTGGTGTAAGCTTATACAAATATCGTACACACGTTTGTTTATTTATAACCTACAGCTATACTTACCATTTGACTATTACAAATAGTTAGTTATATATAGCTAATGTGGTTATAAGTTCTATTCTTGCGTGGGAATGTAATTGTTGACTTAATTTAGTTTGCTTTTGAAGTAACAAGTTCGATCACGATGCGATTCTTGATACATAACGAAAAATCTTATAGTCCGTAGATCTGAGTAAATGGTTTGAATTTCAACTCGATATCTCCCAGCGTTCCTGAGATGAACGCTCTTGACATACAGATAAACAAACAGACAGACGGACGAACAACAAAGTGATCTTATAAGGCTTCTTTTTTTCCTTAAAAAGTACGGAACCCTAAAAAACTTAAATTGAATTATCATTATTAATGTTCTCCAATTTAAAATCGAACCCATGTCCCATGTGCATACGTTAAAGCCACATTTAGCCATACATTTGTCAATACCACTATATTGCATGTAAGCTTATATTTCAACCGTAATTGGATACTGGATAGACACTCAATTAGTGTTGTGGTTGAGGCCTCCGACTTTCATTAACACGGAGATTGGGTTGTATTCTAGTGATGGCACTTTTGTCTTCAGACTTTTTTAATCTAATAGGGTTAAAGAAAGGTTCCTATCTATATTTAATATATTAGTTTAATTTGTAATATAATAATATATTACTTAACTTGAACTGCCAGGGTACTTGGAATGTGGAAGCTTTTTTTTTATATAAATGTTATTCAAATTATATTTGAACTCCGGGTGGGTTGAGTGGTGATAAGATGACGATGAGTGAGTGATGATAGAATGGCAAAAAAGATTTATGGAGGAAAAGTTGAGGCCAGTTGCGGCGCAGGGGCAAAAAGTGTGGCTGTCAAATCGACTGGTTGTGGGTTCGATCCCCACTCTAAGAGATGAAATATTTACTTAAATTTATATTTCCATTTCTTCATTTCTTTGCTTTGGTGTCGAGGCAAAGCGCTGCGTTGAGTTCTGCCACTCAACACGCAATGCCTTCAGAATTCAGCAGAAACTGGGGGATGGACTACCCTGCTGTGTGCGGAATACAGCGTGAAGCTGATTTATTTATTTATTTTAAGTAAGCGGTACAAGAGGTAGATGGGACTTTGGTTGAACTTCGAAAACACAGTATAAAATATACTGGGGGAAGGTCAAAATAAAAGGAAGACGACTCCCGGAGGGCGTGTATGAAGAGTTTCACAGTGAACCAGGTAATAGAGGTGACGAAGTACAGAGACCGTAATTCTCCTTCTCCTTCTTTGGCGCTCCATTTTCACTGACTACTCCGCTACACTGTACCCTAACATCGTAAAGATGAAAAAAAATTGAACCCACAACTATAATACTAACATATAGACACTCAATTAGTCTATATAGAGGCAACCAACTTTCATTAACGCCGAGATTGGATCGTATTCCAGCGATGACATTTTTGCCTTTGGTTTTTCAAACTTGTAATTAGTTCACGAAAAAATTGAAAGAGAATTTAGATTAAGTTTTCCGTGTTCATGTTATATTTTTTTGTTTTGTGGACCGAGTGGAGACGAGATAATAAAGGAACATGCGAAAATTATAAAATTTTGTTAACAAAATTTTGTATTTCGTCAGTAATTTTGAATGTATTTCATATATTTTGAATAGAAAATATAATATTACATTTTAACCCAATTTTAGAATATAGTATATATGTATATTATAAGAGTAGAATATTTTGAATACTTACTTTTTTATCGTAGGTACTATAAATATTTCGCCTGCGGTTTCATACGATGACATATTTTTTATTCATTTGTCATGACATATCAGAAAAAGTTGCATGACTTATTATTAGTTTTTAAATATAATATCAGAGGTTGTTGTGGTCCAGGGGCACAAGTGTGTGACTGTAACGCGACGATTGTGGGTCCAATCCAATGTGTATCCATAGAAAGTGGGGAATGGAGTGGCTTAACACTAGGTTCCCTCTGCCTACCCTACTGTGTGCGGGACACAGCGTGAAACTGATAAAAAATAGGTATAGGCCTCCTCAAAATACAACCACTTTTCTCTGTCTAGTGCCGTTTGCTTCCAATTGAAGCCAGCGGTTTTTATTATGTCGTCTTCCCACCGTGTACATCGTCGGTCTTCCTCTGCCTCTCTTTTCTATTGGACCTCTCAATATGGTAGTTTTGTAGGCCTATCTATCATCTTTAAGCTATGAATTACAAATTGTTCGTAGTTAGTTATCCTTAAATCATTTTTAGTAAAAACTTTATGAAAATATGTTGCGTATTTCAAAGTTATAAGCATAAACCGTCCACCAATGGGAAGCGATTTTTACTTTCTATGTATACTATTACACGTTTTATTAGCCTTACGCTGTGTGCCTTACGCACTTGCCAAGAAAAGGGAACGTGGGAACCTACTGTTCAGATACTTCCGTTCTCCAAATTCCACCAAATTCTGCCGCCACCCTTTGGTTCGCTACCAGAGCGAGGACCAGGCGACTGGCCTAAGTTAAACTTGAAAGCTACACATAGTGCAACTTACTTTTTCCTCTATTCCCCAAAACAAATAACCTGAAATAGTATTTTTTTTAGGTTATAAATATCTAAACCTACAATATAGTATAATATTAAAACTCAAAATTAGATTAGAAATGAAAACTTAATTTACTTATTAGAATGTAAACGACCATTACAAATTCGTATTATTCGTGCCCTGAGGTCTCACCGCAGCATGATAAATGAAGGGCTGAGACCCTGTTTTATTATCGCTAATATATATTATCATACTACTGTAGGTATATCTAGATCGATATCTATATATTTAGGCTGAATAATTTGCCTTATTAACATTATTGTGGCCAGTCGTGGCGCAGGGGCACAAAATGTGACTGTAAAATTGACTGGTTGTGGGTTCTGCCACTCAACACGCAATGCCTCCAGAATACGGCAGAAAATGGGGAACGTAGTGTCTTAACACTAGGTTCCCTCTATCTACGCTGCTGTGTGCGGGATACAGCGTAAAGCTGATTAATATTATTTTATATTTTTTTTTACGTGACCTTCCTCCAGCATCTTTGATATTGTATTTTTGAAGGTGAACCGAAGTCTCCGGTCTACGGAGAATATGCATTTAAGAAGACCTTAATGACAGTGGACGAGGCGAAAGAGATACGCAAAGACTACACGTGATACAGCTTGAAGCTAAGTAAATAATTTTATTTACATTTTGTACATTTTCCTTCATATTCATAATAACTTTTTTAAATTAAAGGCTTATGAATGAAGCTTCATGGTGCATCGGCATAACTTTTTCCTACGTTTGTCTTGGTTCGATTTCCACTTAAGGGACGTTTTTCCATTTTCTCGCTGATAGAATATTTATTTTTGTAGTAGTCGAAAATATTTCATAGTATGCTTAGTGAATTTACGTTACGATTTTTAAGTTCATCTGCTTCACTCAATAGATTGAATATGTAAATATGTAGGGATATCTATCTATATTCTCCACCTTCAGCCTATCGAATAAAAAAGTCCGTACTACCTCAATGCAAATTATTTTCACAAAAATCAGACTCAATATCATATAATGCTACTTAAAATTATATGAATAATATTCTCTATAACATATTACAGAGAAACAAAATTGTTATTAAACGACTAATCAACTTTCCGTGCCGTTTCCATTAAAATGTCAACTCATTCCGTAGACAGTGATGTAAGGGGGGAGTAGGAGGGGAGGAGGGGGGGAGACTTAGTGTAATCAGCCTTTCAAAGTTGTAAATCGTATTTTACCTGCTTCGAAAATACTTATGTATTTTCATAATTACTTTGTGTTAGCATACTTTACTTAAGTTTACTTCGTTCTTTAAAGGCTTAAAGTATTTTTTTCGCGATCATTTGCAATCTATGAAAAACTTAAGGAAAATCTAGATTTAAAAGCGACAAAAAAGCAACAGCGACTGTTTGTGGGTTCAATCCCCACTCGAGGAAATGAAATATTTATTTAAATGTATATTTCCGTTTCTTCGCTCTGGTTTTTAGGCAAAGGCGTTGAGTACCGCCACTCAACACGCAATGCCTCCAGAATTATTGAAAAAAGAGAGTCTTAACACTGGGTTTCCTCCGCCTAGCCTGCTGTGTGCAGGAAAACAGCGTGAAGCTGATTTATTTATTTCTATTGAAATATTTGTATCGTGAATAACTAATTAGAAAGAAAAATAAGAGGCATTATTTATAATTTTTTTGCTTCCCTGTTGCTTGTCTATATACTTTTCCGAATAAAACAAAACAACCCATATTTTACTGTCAACATTTTTCACTTTTCTTAATATCCAAATTCTAGAAGAAAATGGACAAAATCTCCACTAAAAGCTGTATATGCTGCTAGGCTAGGCAGAGTGAAGCTAGTGTTAAGACACTGTTCCCATTTTCCTCTATTTTTTTTTTGCTACTTTGCGTATTGTATTGCGGAACTCAACGCCCGGCTTTGTCTTGTTGCCAGAACAAGCAAATGAAAATATTAAATTATCAACTCCCCCGAGTGAAAAATCGAACACCCTACCTTTACAGTCATACGCTGAGCCTCGACCTCCCTGTTCCTTGTACAAACACAAGGTTACTTAACAAAACCATTACTTTACCTACCAACATTATTCACTTTTCTAAATACCCAAATACCAGAACAAAAAATGTACTAAATCTCAACTAATACTAGAATATACTGTATATGAGGCTATAAAAACTGGTATATGTTAGTGTAATTGCGTTGAAAATAGCTGCACTTGATGACCGAAGCCAACCGTGCAGATATATCGGCTGGGGGTAAATCTTACGTAAGTGATACAGCCGTAGCTCGAAATAAATCGGCGGTCTGCTCCGTCCTCTGTTCGGCATAGATTATTATATTTTGTAGATGTGACATAGGTATTGAGGCCAGTCGTGCCGCAGGGGCACAGAGTCTGAAAAATCGACTAGTTGTGGATTCGATCCCGAGGAAGTGAAATATTTATTTAAATTTATATTTCCATTTCTACGCTCTGGTGTCGGGGCAAAGCGCGGCGTTGAGTTCCGCCACTTAACACGCAATGCCTTCAGAATTCTGTGGAAAGTGGGGAACGGAGTGTCTTAACACTAGATTCCCTCTGGTTACCGTGCTGTGTGCGGAAAACAGCGTGAAGCTGATTTGATTTGATTTGACATAGGTGTTAAAATATATTATGTGTATACTAGACCCGGTTGCGGCTACGACCGTTTGAACTAGTATGCTCAAGCTAACGCTACAACACCCTTACTACAATATCAAATTACTAAATCTGTTTGTTTTACTTGGCACCGACTTCAAAATTATAAAATCTTTCTTTAATTATTTATTTTAACAAAATCAAAGTACTATTGCTTTATGTTAAGTAAATTTATTTAATACTTTTTAGTTTCTTTGAAGTCGGTTTGTTTTTTGTTAAAAATTATGTATTTTATGTACCGATTGAAATTAAATAAACACTAATTGTTCAGGTATGTTTGTCAAATTTTAAATTTTAATTTCATAAAAAATATTGCTTGGGGTACTGTCACATTGACAAATGCCCTCGATGTCAGATTTTCTCATATCCCATATCCGTGTATAGACAGGGATCAATTACAATTTTATTATATGTATATATTTTTATAGTTCAAATTTTCTGGATCTGATTTTGAAATAGTGGGATCACAAAATCCAAGAATGTGTTTTTTAACTATTTATGTTTATTAAATATGAAATTACATATTTTTTTGACAGAATTTGTAATCATAACCACTGTCTTAAACTACTCTTTTCTATACATATGTACTGGAAACGCGATAGGTTGTGGGTTCCGTTTCCATCGAGGAAATGAAATATTTATATTTGATATTCGTTGCTCTGGTATGGAAGCAAAGCGCGACGTTAAGCTTCACCACATAACACGCAATACCTCCAGAATTCGGCGAAAAGTGAGGAACAGAGTGTCGTAATAGTTACTAGGTTGTCAGGTTCCTTAAAGAACTGTATAATTACACTTATTGTAATTTATTACAGACAAATACGATATTCAACTATAGTAAATGTTTATAATAAATTAATTTATTTAAAAGAAAACCATTTTATTTTATCATATGTACTCAACTATCTACCATATACTAGAATTAATTTAAATCAGCTTAAAATATATAAATCCCAATAAAATTAGAGGGATAGGCACAAAACTGTTTGACAAACAAAAATATTCTTTGACCCAAAAGGCTGTATTGATAAATCGAGCAATCGTGTAGGCCGAAACGGGAATGCCACTGACACGATAGTTACTTGTGGTTTATTTGACCGAATAGAATATTATGGGGATACATTTATTTCATATATAATTCTTCAATATTAATTAAAAATATTGAAAAATTTCTTAGTAAATAGTGATATTTATTACGAATTTTAAATTACATTAAATAAAAATAAAACAAATCAGCTTCACGCTGTATCACGCACACAGCAGGGTAGGCAGAGGGAACCTAGTGTTAAGACACTCCGTTCCCCATTTTCTGCCGAATTCTGGAGGCATTGCGTGTTGAGTGGTGGAAGTCAACGCCGCGCTTTGCTTCGACACAAGAGCGAAGAAATGGAAATATAAATTTAAGTAAATGATTCATCTCCTCGAGTGGGGATCGAACCCACAACCAAGTCGGTTTTACAGTCACACTTTGTGCCGCTGTGCTACGACTGGCCTCAAATGTCATTAGTTTCCTTAATTAAATGATTTAATTTCCATCTTAATTTTTTTTTCCCCACGAAGGATTTTCTTGTAGTTAATAAGAAACTTATTAACTTCATAGGAAGTTGAACACGTCTTGTATATTCGAGAACCAAATAGATACGTAGGGAAGTGCTATGGAAACGAATACTCTGTTATTCATACGTCCCACTCTATGAGAGATTAAATCAACTTATAAAAAAAAAGTCGAATTGATAACCTCCTTTGCTTATAGGAGTCAGTTAAAATGTCACATAAATATTTTTTAGTCAGTGGTCTTAAAATTATTATATTCGCACAAAGCCCACCCTGGGTAGGCAGAGAGTACCTAGTGTTAAGACACTCCGTTCCCCATTTCCCGCCGAATTGTTGCGTGTTAAGAAATGAAAAATAAATTTAAATAAATTTAACATTTTAATCGTCGTTTTTTTTAAATATTTGGATTTTTCACCTTTGCCTTTACCTTTACCTTTGTTTGCATAATATAAAATAAATACAAATAGATCAAGTTTAGTTTTAAAAATTTTATTATATTGTTACAAGCTGAAAAAAACGTGTGAAAATAAATAAAGAATTTTATTATTTATATTTAAGTTGTAACCTACTTTCCAGAGATTGGATCAACGAAAACTATTTTACACCGTATCTGACATCTAGGCTGAAAAAAACATTTCTTAGGTATCGAATTCCAGATAATCTTTTCTCGGCGGATGTTTATATGTATTATTCCATTATATGTAATATTTCGTTTACAGCTTTACAATTCATCCCCTATAGCAAGGTCGTTTGAAGAAACCTAGTGACACGACACTCCGTTCCCCCTTTTACTCCCAATATTTGAAACATTGTGTATAGAGATGAAATATTTACTTAAATTTATATTTCCATTTCTTCGCTCTGGTGTCGAGGTTAAGCGCGGCGTTGAGTTCTGCCACTCAACACGCAATGCCTCCAGAATTCGGCAGAAAGTGGGGAACGGAGTGTCTTAACACTAGGTTCCCTCTGCCTACCCTGCTGTGTGCGGGATACAGCGTGAAGCTAATTTAATTTTTTAATTTTTTTGTGTATCGAGTGGTGAAACACAACACGGCGCTTTGTTATGTTACCTTAAATTTTAAGGCTTAAAAGGAAAGAATCATTCCCCCAGGTGAGACTCGAATCCAGAACCATCGCGGTTTTAATCAGACGCTGTATCGCTGTAACTCGATGCCCTCAGCTAGAATTATTCTTTATATTATTATTAGCGTTACCATTACGTTAGTATTAGTAAAATAGTTAAATTGCCATTTTTGATGAAAAAAGGAAAGGCAAAAATAAACGAAATTAAACTTAAATTCACAAAAAACAATAATAATAAATAAACATTTTATAATGAAACAGGAACAAAGGGGAAACAGTCAATAACATCGAGTTTAAAAGACAACACAAATGATCTGTGAAATTGGAAGACAGAAGTCGAAGACGGTTGTAATGGAAATACTCGAGTCAGTGTTAGAGTTCGGATCGTGAACGAGATGAAAAGTATTATATTTCTTAGTAGTTAGTAGTTATAAGCTTTAGTTATGTACTTCGAGAAAGTTTATGTTAACAATAAATGTATAACCTACAGAGTTCACGTAGAAAGGATATTTTTAAGCATTTTTATATAGATTCATGTCAAAAGAACGAACGAACCGAAGAATCTATGTATTTACTTAATATTTCTTTGAAGATCAAGTCGTTTTTTATCTCTATCTTGAATTAATTACGACTTAACCTTAACTGTTATGATTTATGAAGGTAACCTCCACCGAGAATTCAATTTTGTTTATTTTATAGTTTTTACCATGAACAATAGTGATTTAAAAGTATTTAATTTATCAACAGTTAAATAACCAAGATGTTTCAAATGTCATTCTTTAGCCAAAAAATTGACCAGCGCGATTCAGAAAATGATGCTTTATGCACAGCGCCATCTATTGGGCTTAAAGTTAAACTGCAACTGTACGGACGGTTAAAAATGTCCTTTTATGTTAAATTTCAGTTAACATATAATTATATTAATCGAAAACGTAACTAAATACATATTTACAGTTAAAATACTTTGGATTTATTACAAATAATTATACGTTTATTATAAGTATAAGTATAGATATAAATTATTGTATAATAGTCGTAGGAAAACTCATACTTTGAGTTCACTTTTTTTTCTGAACCAATTTTGATGAAATAAACTGAGATTTAAATGTGAAGCTGAATTAAAACAAAGTAATTGGTGAAATTTTAAGTAAATCGGGTCAGTACTTTTGGAGATTAGCGTGACCATACAGACAGACAGACAAGAAATTAAAAAAATATATTTTTGCTTTCTATTATTCTTTTTAAGTGACTCTATTTCAGTCAAAATTACTAAATGTACAGACAAAATATTTTTACTGTTTTATTATATAAGAGAAGAGATAACATTTGTGAGATATCAGCAATCTAAATTTATTCGCTACTTCCGCTATTGTTTTGTAGCGTATAAATAACCAAATTTAATATATAATATAATAAATTAATTGAATATTGAGTCTCGTCTCATTAGCATCGTCGCGTTGCCATAGCCCACAAGTTCACAGAAGTACAAAAAAAAACTATTTACATATTAAAAATTAAAAGAGACCAGGCCAGGCAGAGGGCCAATACTAAGAGGCCAGTCATAGCGCAGGGGCACAGAGTGTGACTGTAAAATCGACGTTGTGGGTTCGATCCCCACTCGAAGAGATAAAATATTTACTGACATTTATATTTCCATTTCTTCGCTCTGGTATCAGGGCAAAGCACGGCGTTGTGTTCTGCTACTTAACACGCAATGCCACCAAAAGTCGGCGAAAAGTGGGGGGTGTGTCTAAACACTAAGTTCCCTTGCCTACCGTTCTGTGTGCGGGATACAGCGTGAAGCTAATTTTTTAATTTAATTTTATTTATTTTGAAAATTATAAAATACATCTTCATGGTTTCAAAGAGAAGGCGTATGAAACCTAGGATTTGGACACTGTTTCCCACTGAGCCCCATATTTTTTTTTTTCGTTGAGTGTTGCAGGGGAAACTCAACGCCGCGTTTTGTCTAAAAAAATTAAATTATTATTTTAAATTCTGTGTGACTATAACTATAATATATTTTATGTAATTTAGAATAACATTTTAATACTCATGATGCAGGTTTTAAAGGTAAGCTATAAGTATTGTTGTACAAACGTTCGCTTAAGCCGGGTATATAAGTATAAGGACCATTCTAAACAAAAATTTTCATTTATTATTCTCGGCTTTATAAGGTTATGGTCGTACTATTAATGGGTTTAGAAAATAAATAATATATATTATATATTTTTTTATGTACATTTAAATGATCATACTGTTAATTTATTCAAGGATTTTCAAATAGGCTCCCCAACTTCAGCGTTCTACTCCGCGTAGTTTTGGCTGTGCCGAAATTTGTCTATCAGTATCTCAATGACATGTAGGAATATTCAATAAAATAATTTTTTTTTTAGAATTTGAGCACCATAATATCCAGCAGGGGAAAGGGTCGCAGTATCTCGTAGCAACATGACTTTTATAGAAATATCGGTCTATTTTCTATTTTCTTTATTCGTTCGATCGATCGTTTGTAAATATTAGGACGTTGAATAAGTTGCTGCTGTTTTTTGAAAGATAGCGTTGCGGCACTCTGTGCATGGAATTTCGTACGGTAACGAATCACCAAAGTAGTACTATATGTAACCTCAAATTATAGTAGAATAGTGTTTACTACAGTGTCAACTACATATTTATTTTCCCTTTGTGAAAATGTGTACTTTTGTGCCAAATAAAGTGTTTTTGCGGGGAATTTTATTGCACTGCTTTATTCAGAAAAAATCTGCAGCAGAAGCACACAGAATTCTCGTTGAGACAATGCTTTGTCGAATACAACGTGCAGAGACTGGTTTAGGCGCTTCAAAAGTAATGATTTTGACCTTGAAGACAAAGAGCGTTCTGGAGCACCGACAAAATTTGAAGACAGAATTGGAGGCATTGCTTGAAGAAGATCCATGTCAGACGTTAGTAGAGCTCGGGAAAACGTTACAAGTAGATGCGTCAACAGTTTCAAAACGTTTAAAAGCGTTAGGAATGATCCAAAAGCAAGGGCATTGGGTGCCGTATGAGTTGAAGCCGAGAGACGTAGAACGACGTTTTCTCATGTGTGAATTGTTGCTTCAACGGCAAAAGAGAAAAGGTTTTCTGCACCGTATCGTCACTGGGGATGAAAAGTGGATTCACTACGACAATCCAAAGCGAAAAAAATCGTGGGGCATGCCGGGTCACGCATCAACATCGTCGCCAAAACCAAATATCCATGGTTCTAAGCTTCTTCTCTGCATTTGGTGGGATCAGCAGGGCGTAATTTATTATGAGCTGCTTAAACCTAATGAAACTATCACGGGAGCTCGCTATCGACTTCAGTTGATGCGTTTGAGTCGCGCTCTGAAAGAAAAGCGGCCACTATACGAGCAGAGACACGACAAAGTGATTTTATTACATGATAATGCTCGGCCACATGTGGCAAAACCAGTCAAAACTTACCTGGAAAAACACTTCAATGGGAAGTTCTACCCCACCCGCCGTATTCACCGGACATAGCCCCCTCCGATTACCACTTGTTTGGGTCGATGGCGCACGGTTTAAGCGAGCAGCGCTTCCGAAGAAGCTTCCGCGCTTCTTTGAAGAAGCCGAAAAATGGCTTCATTCCTGGATTGCCTCGAAAGATGAGTCGTTTTTCCGACGAGGGATTCAATTGCTACCAGAGAGATGGGAGAAAGTGGTCTCTAATGATGGACAATACTTTGAGTAATGTCATTGTAAGCATTATATTTTAAATTATTTTTTTTAAACAAAAAAAAACAGCGAGGACTTATTCAAGGTCCTAACAAGTTTATTTTTTTGGAAAAAAAAATACGACTTATAATAATTTTATTACTCTCTATTTAAGTGACGGAAGAGTTTTACATTTCCGCTAGCAGAATGGCCACACTTTATTTAGATCCCCTATGATAGGCGAATCGTGTGCGTGTAATATATTGAAACATTTCTGTCCAATACCAATAGGTCTTGTAATATTTCTAAGATATATGTATTATTTAATTTTATAAATGCAAAATTCGTGTAAGAGATAGAAAGAATATCATTACTTAAATTTTTTAACTATTTTTATGAGGTATTATTATAATACTAGTTGCGCAGCTTAAAACGTGAAATGGGAAAAATCTTTTTTTTATAGAAATTTTAAAAAATCCGCCACTTAACACGCATTTCGTGTGTATTTTCATAACTCGAAAAATAGGCGGGCGTGGTTAAGTCAGAGTTTTAACTTTAGGTTCCCTGTGTCTACCCTGTTATGTGCGACACACATCTTAAAACAATAAAAAAATAGAAATTTATTAATAGCAGTAATGTTAAAGTGAGGTAGGTCAATACATTCAAAAATTTTAAAGTCGCCATATTAACTTCCTTTACACAGAAAATTTTATGAAAAAATATTGAACAGAATAAAATCAAAACTGTTTCGCACAAAGAAGAAAATCAAAAAGCACACATTACGAATAAACTCTAAACATCAAGGGAATTTCTAAGTAGGTAAACTTTCGTTTCCGACCCGTTTCCGAGCCTTTTTACTGTTTTACGATATTACTTTAAATAATGGCCTAATGTTAAAAGATAACTTTTCAGTTATTTTTTTAAATTTTCTTTTGTATCGCGCATATCTGGTATATGTGACAGACACAGGTGACAGAGGGAACCTAGTGTTAATACACTCCGCTTCCGACTTTCCGCTAAATTCTGGAGGCGGAACTCAACGCGTTGCCTCGACATCACAACGAAGAAATAAACATATTATATATACCATTTTCTTTACAGCCACACGCTTGTGTCACTGCCACGACTGGCCTCTATAAAAAATATAATTTTATCCTTCATATAATATCATACGCAAAATGTACCAGAACCTAAATTATTTTCCGTTGAATTTAATAAAGTCTGGAATTCCCTCACGACTATTCCGGAGTCAGCGTCCGGAACGCGGTGCCTTTTAATTTTTCTTCCCCTTTGGAATTTTATGAAATGCGATTCATCGTTTTCATTATTGATTTTTTAAGGTTAGCAACACCTTTAGAGAAATTTTACTTATTCAGTGATTTAATATTAAATTTAAATTGTTTTAGAGATAGTTTGCTTAAAAAATATGATTTTGTAGAAGATTAGAAAAGAATTACTTATTTATAAATGATCGATTTATTTCTATGAAAGTCATTTTGCTACGTGATACTGTAACTCTTTGACCCGCTGTGTATATTATGAAATATTTTCTTCTCGTTAAGACAGTATAGGATTCAGTCAACACATTAGTAATGTCAAAAAAAACATAATATTGTAAGTTTTTTTATATATTATATAAATATAAATTTTCTTTTTTCGTATTATTGCAACATAAAGTTAAAAATAAATAAGGCAGTCACGTTGAACTAAATTGCTTAACCAACTGTGAATATTGTACATTCCATTACTAATCGAAAGAAAGTTTATTTTATTTCATTTTCAACTTTACGCTGTATCCATAAAATAGCAAGGTTGGAAGAGAATAAAGAAACAGATCTGCATTCCTATTAGTTCTTGGAATTAAAGATTATGATCGGTTACAACGATGAGACAAGTCGTGGCGCAGGAGCACAAAGTGTGAATGTAAAACCGACTGGTCGTGGGTTCGATCCCCACTCGAAAAGATGAAATATTTATTTTAATTTATATTTCCATTACTTTGCTCAGGTGTAGAGGCGAAGCGCGTTGTTGAGTTCTACCACTCAACACGCAACGCCTCCAGAGTTCGGCAGAAAGTAGGGAACGAAGTGTCTTAACACTAGGTTCCCTCTGCCTACTCTGCTGTATGCGGGATACAGCGTGAAGCTGATCGGTTACAACGACATCTTTCTAAGTCAACGCTCGTCTTTTGTTGTTGTTTGTCATCCTTTCATTGTACTTGGATAGCAAAAAAATCTTCTTTCTACTTAATTTGCAAAATAAATAAACAAATATGCAAAATAAATAAACAATAAAAAATAAACAAAATGAGAGAAGTTACCGCATTATTTTTACTTATATAACAAAATTTAACATTGTGGCGTAGCGTCATAATCACTTACCTGTCACATCAACGTTTTTACGTCGGTTTTTAAGGAAATTGCATGTCAAGGTAGAGTGAATTATTTGAGAAATTGTTAAAAGGAAGATTTATGAACGGTTTTCAACTTTTTTTTTCAGCTTCACGCTGGATCCCGCACACTGCAAGACAAACAGAGGAAATCTAGTGTTAAGACTTTCTCATTTTCCGTCGAATCCTGTAAGTTTGTGCGTTCTTTTTAGTTAATCATAAAAAAATATATATTTTTTTCAAATAAATATTTTTTAACGAAAAACCATTAACGTATAGAGTAAGTAGGACGAGGTGCTTATAGAACATCTTAATACATCTATATCTACATTATAATTGTAAATTTGTATATTCCCAAACATAGTATAAAATATATATATTATTGCCATATTGTTAGAAATCGGAAGCGGTTAACGTTTATAAAAAAACACTATATAAACAGATATCGTCTATATGATTCTAAACTATTTTGAAAGAGATACTATGTAATTGCAATAAGTGATATGTATCATCTGCTTACAATAGGGGAGAGGGGGTAGCTTAGAACAGGGGCACCTTTGAAAATATGTGTTAACAGAGCTATTTTAAAAAGAAATTTTGGTAGTTTTTTTTTGAGTAGTGGCAGCACTAATCTACACACGTGTCACTTGTCACCGATGATATATAAGAGCCAGTTGTTGAGTTCCGAGGAGTGTTTGATTTTGAGTAAAATTTTATGCATTTTTAAATAAAAGGGTCGCAGGGATCCAATTCAAGGTACATGGTTTTATTTTTTCCTCTTTTAGTTAGAATGTTTCATATATCATGCAATAAACTAGAAATTACTACAATTTATAAACTTTTACTTGAAAAAAAAATCATTTGTAATTTTTCAAATACCACTGAGGCAGCTTTGAACAAAATAAAGGGGGCAGTTTTGTATATTATTATATGTAAAAAAATACGGCGAAAGAAAAACAAAACTATACTGAACTTTTCTTCACAAGAAACTGACTCAAAAATGCATTTGAAATCAGAAGAGGAAGTGACAATTTACTGTGAAGAGAATGAAGATACTGATACCTGTGCGTATGAAGACTACGAAATGGAATTAGACTACAACTTAATAAATATTAGAGACTTCGTTTTACCAAATGTTTCATCATCTGTGAATAGTAAAAAAGTAGCTTGTATATTTTTTTCTTTTCTGAGAAAGAGGACAAGTGTTACGTTAGTTTTTCAAAAGTCTTACGTAGACTAGACTTGAGGCCAGTCATGGCGCAGCGGCACGAAGTGTGACTGTAAAACTGACTGGTTGTGGGTTCGATC
>JAAIXJ010000548.1:127277-142446 GCA_013403705.1 Heliconius hermathena | reverse complement strand
ATTGCGTGTTGAGTGGCAGAACTCAACGCCGCGCTTAACCTCGACACCAGAGCGAAGAAATGGAAATATAAATTTAAGTAAATATTTCATCTCCTCGAGTGGGGATCGAACCCACAACCAGTCGATTTTGCAGTCACACCTCGTGCCGCTGCGCCACGACCGGCCTCAAAAACGTGTTACAAAACGATATATCCAGTAGGATAAGTACATACGTAGCACTTATACTCTACTGACTCTCTTCGTCTCCGCCTATTTTCTCTTTCTTTATTCTATCCTGGTTTCTCTTTTATCAGCAAATATATCGTTATATATAAATTTTGTTGCGAACCCTACTTTAATATCTCAGCAATATGACGCGAACGTTAATGGAATACTATGATTTATGCATTATTTGCTAATTACGGACTGTGTTTCGAGTTATGTCTTGTATTAATTCACGAGTTAAGATATTCCGTAGGATATAAGTATAAGAATATAAAGTAAAGAGGCCAAGCGACTGGTTGTGAGTTCGATCCCCACTCGAGGAGATGAAATATTTATTTACATTTATATTTCCATTTCTTCGCTCTGGTGTCAAAAGGAAGCGGTGCGTTGAGTTCCGCCACTCAATACATAATGCCCAGAATTAGGCGGAAAGTGGGGAACGCAGTGTCTTAACATTAGGTTCCCTCTGCATACCGTGCAGTGTACGGGATACAGCGTGAAACTGATTTTTTTTTAACATGAAGTAAAGTAAGTTGAAGCCGTCCTGGCGCAACGGTACAGTCAAACTTTGTAAACGCGACGGTCGTGGGTGTAGATTTCTGCTTGGAAGAGCGAAATGTTTTGATTTTCTAGCTATCTATTAATAAGGCGTGGTGTGACTTTGTTTTAACACTAGGTTCCCTCTGCACGCCATGATGTATGCGGTATACAGCATATATATAAACAGGATGGTTAGGTTAGGTTATAGGGAACCTAGTATAATGATACTCCGTTCGTAACTTTTTACCCAATTTTTGAGACTTTGTCTTAACACTAGGTTCCCTCTGGAACAGGCAGGTTCCCATGCTGTTTGCTGGATTCAGTATACGTAAATATAAAATTAAATTTATTTAGTAGTACATTTCATGCGTGAATAGACTGTTTTTTACGCCCTTTCCACATAAATCGTAGTGGAGTTTTCCGCTCGACGCTTTACAGCGAAAAGGGGCGAGAGTACGGCTTTTTAAGAATTATTAACGTGCTGGTTGTTCGAGTGTAAACATTTTTACTTCCTAAGATGAATGTACTGGCGTTATGGAGTGGCGAACGTTGAAATTATATGATATATTATGCATATTTTTTTTCAGATATGTAATCTGAAAAAAAAATTGCCTTTGTTAACTTATTTTTGTGTGATGTGGTAGGCAGTAAAATTTTAACTAATAAATTTATTTCATGAGAGTGATTAAAAACATTTTAAGATAATGCTACCTTAAAGATTTTAAGTAAAACAGTTATAATAGTACTTATATTTATTGAGGCCAGTCGTGGCGCAGCGGCACAAAGTGTGACTGTAAAACCGACTGGTTGTGGATTCGATCCCCACTCTAAGAGATGGAATATTTACTTAAATATATATTTCCATTTCTTCGCTCTGGTGTCGAGCGCGAGTTGAGTTCTGCCACTTAACACGCAATGCCTCCAGAATTCGGCAGAAAGTGGGGTACGGAGTGTCTTAACACTAGGTTCCCTCTGCCTGCCCTTGTGTGCGGGATGCAGCATGAAGCTGATTTATATTTATACTAAACCTAAAATATCAGTTTAAGGCACAGCGTTAAAATAAATATCGTTTCAGAGGGCGACAAAAAACTAACCTTTGATATAATTTTGTAGCTAAGGAAAAAAGGGAACAAAAATCAAAATAATACATCAGCCAAATATAAAGTTCTCAGAATTTATCGCAGAAATATTAATTAATAGAAGAAATTTTTTTTGCCATTTTTATAGATATTTTTTTGATCTACACCTTATATATTAAGAAAAAATAAGTCCATATAGAAAATAAGAGACCAGTCGTATGGCGCAGGGGCACAAAGTGTGACTGTAAGACCGACGGGTTGTGGGTTCGATCCACACTCGAGGAAATGTAATATTTATTTAAATTTATATTTCCATTTCTTCGCTCTGGTGTCGAGACAAAAGCGCGGCGTTGAGTTCTGCAACTCAACACGCAATGCCTCCAGAATTCGGCAAAAAGTGGGGACCGGAGATACAGCGTGAAGCTGATTTTTAAAAATAAGAAAACTGAAGATGCGACTTTCAAAAACTTTCACACTATTTAGTTTATAATGTACCCAAGGTCTTTATCAAATTTCAGGTCTTGCAATTTGTTTTTTTTTACTTGATCATTGTTAATTTAGCTAATTTGACCGGACCATGCGTTGTATATGTATACGGAGTGTTACTCGATCTACGAATCAATGGAGGGCTGGTAGAGACCTCAGTACCAAACAGAAAATCGCTGAACCTGAAATGGACGTGAAATAGATAGGTACTAAGGTCCTCTACCCATAGACCACCCATATCGATGCTGCCCATAGACGTATATCCATCGATCGAGTTACATCCTGTATTACGTTCATAATAAAATAATGAATATTGTCATAAAATATGATGCTATATAACGTAAAAATACTCAAAAAGCTTTTAAGATATACGCAAAATCACATTTCCCGGTGTTAACCTCATTCTGATTTCCTTTGCTAAATCTTATTATATTTTGAAAACGTGAAGTATAATATGAGAGTATTAGAATATTAATACAAATATTTAGAATGATTTGATGTAAATTGGGAAAAAATAAAATTTTTGCCCACCAACTTATGTTGTAGAATCTCATTAACGCGTAAAATAGATATTTGGGGAAGTATACTTATGGAGATGTCTAAATGTTCCGACAGCGCGCCCGCTCGAGGATAAAACGTTCAACGTTAAGATTTTTTTTTAATATTTAGTTTTGTAATTTATTTCTGAGAAATATGAATAATGGTTACTCTTTTTACAGGAGCTATTTGAATAATTTACAAGGAGTTCAAATCTTGGTACATTCAATTTTTTATACGTTTTCTAAAAAAATGTTTCCTTTGTAAGTGTGGAATCATACTTAAAAAAATGCTGAAAATATTTAATTTCATTCATAGGAGATCCGTAAAATATAGATTAAAAATATTTTGTAATAAAGACAAATTCCTTTTTTTAATTGAGGGACTCTCATACGTGAAAAAAATTATCTATATACCTAATTAGGTACTTGAGGATAGATCGCTCGATAGATGTATTGTCATCCGAAAAATGTCTCTTTTTAAAATGTTCATTTCTAACTTCTACGAAATTAAACTTAATTTTAAATTAAATTTATTAAATTTTAAAAAAGTTTGTATTTCTATGGAGACCTAGAAATACAAGCTTACGTAATGCTTTTAAAAGAATATAATTTAATAAATTCTTATTTTCATATTCACGTCTAATCTATACTTATAATAAATCTGTAGAAAAGTCGTTTCTGTTCATTGAAAATATTTAAAAAAAAATTAGCCAGGGTGTTAAAGGATAATTAACAGAATCCATTTCAAACATTTTTGGAATTTTTGTCTGTTTGTCTGTTTGTCTGTTTGTCTGTTTGTCTGTTTATGTAAACACGTATCACGTAAAAAGTACACAATAAATTTAAGCAACTTTTATACATAAAAATTACAAATAAATCAAAGTAGCTTTTAGTGTTTATTTCATTGTAATCGCTTCACTCTATCAAAAGATATAAGTATTTAAGTTTTCAAGAAGTTAATATTTGAGATATTAAAAAATCGATACAAGTAACGCTATCTATTGACAAAAATAGTAGGTACTAACGAATCTTGATACTCTCTTTCATACACGTAACGCTATCACTAATTGCGATGGGATCTTAAATAGATGGCGCTGTGCATAAAAGAAAATATAGTTTGGAAAGGTTACCGCTACACTCTATCAAAAAATAATGGACTTAAAGTTTTAAAGATATTTATATTTGAAAAAAAAAGAAACATACGCAATGATATCTATTGACTACACATGATACGTTACGTTTTTAAAGTACAATTGTTCATAGTACTAACTACAAAGTAAACTAAATTGAATTGTTGGTGAAGATTACCTTCGTAACAGTCTAGCTTAATTCTTAATTATTTAACACAGTGATAAAGAATGACTTAATATTCAAAGAAATATTTTGAATAGGTTCTTCAGTCCGTTCGTTCGTTTATGTTATTAATATTTTTTTAAGAAACGTATAAAAAAAATCACTTTTGGTAGCAACCTCTAAAAAATTGTGTCTCAAGAAAAAATGCTCTGACACTGTTTATAAAAATATCCCGCAGTATTATTTCATAACTTACAAGCGACACGTACCGACATTGCACTATTGCACCTGTATGTTGCATGTATGTATGTGCCAAGGGTATTTTAGGGTACATACCTCAAAATTCTTATAAAATAACTTTGTTGTTTGTCCGTCTGTCCGTCTGTCAAGACTATTTTGTACAAGATCGGTTAAAGGTTAAATACCTCAATGTTCAAGTCTATATTCCCTTAGAGCACGAATATCTAGCTTCTAAATCATCGCAATCAAATGACGATGAAATATGAGAGTTTATGCTTTGTTTTTTGTTGTATTTTCTATCATATCTATAGGGTACTGCCCGTTGATATACAATTTCGAAATTTGTTAAGAAGTTAAAACTTACGGCACGTATAAAGGAAAATTCCAAAATTATTTTTCAAAAATTGACTACTTATTTGTATTTGTGTCACAGAAAAAACCATTAAGTACAAATTTTAATCTGTACTTAAATTGATACAAAATGACAACTTAATTAGTTATTCTTTTGGTGTATCTCCTTTCATGAAACTGGTACGAAAACTCTCGGGGCATGAGTACGACTTGAAAGTTCAAGTCTAACTCTGTCTATAAAATAATCAACATTTTTGGGCAAGTGCCCAAAAATGTTGATTATTTTATAGATTATATAAAAATGCCTAAAAACGTGCTTTCTATGTATATTTTGTATACCAATTATATATTTAACTAATAATATTACTAATTTAAAAACTGTGCAGGAGTATATATATAGGAGATAAGTTATTTTACAAATAATATTGTGAGTACTTATCCAAATCAATTAATTAATAATTAAGGCTGTTTGTAATATTTATATTTCTTAAATGAATAATCATGTAATTCAAGCGGGCAAAGCCCCGAGCAGGCCGCTAGTCTCCCATATAATCGAAAGAAGTTAGTGTCAAGAAATTCCATTCTCTAATGTAGAATGGCCGAACACAACACTGTAATTTGTCTACATACAAGACATACGAAGACATTCTACATACGAAGAGCTGGGAATGTAACATATTTCTCCCCTAAACGGCGATTGAACTTACAGCTTTGCATTTATAGTCAGATTCTGTAGCACTACGCCATCATGGCTTCTAATAAATTCTGATATCCGAATATTACTTCAAAAACATCCACCACCCATATTTCTCATAGAGTAAAGCCAGGTCACGCAGTTAGCATAATCATGGGCATAAAATGAAGGTGTCAAGCACACTTTGCATTTATTAGAGGTAATCTAGGGCTTTATCACCTTACGTAGTATGAATATACCTATATCAATAGCTAACAAGGATTAAGGCTAGTCATGGTGTTGAGGGACAAGTATGTGACTGTAAACGAGACTGGTTGTAGGTTCGATTCCCGCTCGAGGGCATTAAATATTTAATATTTTTATTTATATGTTCTGGTAACGAGGTATAGCACTCCTTTGAGTTTTGCCACTCAACACTCAATGCCACAAGAATTCAACGGAACGGAAATGTCTTAATCCCATTAAGACGCTTCCGGCTGCCTGCCCTGCTATGTGCGGAAACAGCGTGAGGCGATGTTAAAAAACAAAACAAGAATTAAAATATTTAACTATTGGCATTTTCTGATTATCCTTCAGTGGTTATGATAAGGAGTTCTACGATTGATCTAGTAGCGAAACAAATATTAGCAAGAATTTTCACCTTTTATTTTCTATTTTAGTCAATATATCATTCATTATGGAAAATTAAATTACTATTTTGGGAACAGAATCATATGGAAAAAAGCATTTGAATCATGTAAAAGAGTTTAGTTTAAGGACACAAATTATTTTGCCAATACCACATTATATGAACACACGAAAAAGATGACACGTTAGTTCACGATCAAAAAGGCAATGTCGCAGTGTCATCGGGTGACGGGTGACAGATGACGAGTGACGACGGAAAAAAATTAAAAAAATTATCTTTCAATTAATATATTATATAATACATACATAAATTTTGCGAGTTAAACTCAAAAATTTCATGTATAATCAAATCTTAAAGAATGTCAATTCAATTATTACCGTGAAAGCAAAACCCTAACTATATTTACCTTAGATTATATTTTGACAAGTCCTCCTATAAATATATAATATTTAATTTCTTATCACAAGGAAGAAAACCTTCAATGTCCAACTAAATAGACTCCCCAGAGAAGTTGTCAATTATGAGCACTCTATTCTAAGCATTATTGATGTTAGATGGCTTCCAGAAAATAATTTACTAACAATTTTAGTCTCCATGCAAAAATAAGTATATTAATTTTGAAAGGTTGAAAGGAGCTTAGTACGATTTCTATCATCAATTTATAGATAAACACAAAAAATGTTAGAATTTTATGAGTAGGTATGTGCCTTTATGTATATTTGTTAATAATAGTATATGTTTTTAAGCTAAATTTGTTAGTTCTTACCAGATTTTTTTGGGCTTTCATGTCATGTCAATAAAGTATTAAATAAATGGAAATAAGTAATTATTTATTTATTTAATACTTTATTTACCTTATTAAAATTTACCTTATAAAAATAATAATAATAATAAAAATTGGTGTAAACGCGGTCACCACAGGTGATCTCTACCAGGTAACCTTTATCATCAAAAATCAGAAGACGCAAAGAAAGTGGTTGGTGTACATAATATGATAAGAGAACAGACAGTTGGAGAACATGTTCTCAAAATTTTACATTTTTTTTACTAAATGTAAAAACATAACAATTACTTAAATATCTTTGTAAATATGATAGATAACAGCAAATATATTTTAATATAATAAAAATAAATATCTTATATAAACTTACAATAACTTACGATAACAGTTAAATATATATATACATACATACATATACATATTTATAGCGATAAAAAGTAGTTTTTTACATGACGCGACGTCAAAAAATAGAAACAGACTTAGATTCACATATCTCCCGCGAATGGATATTATACTTAAGCGAATCCAAAATGACACGTATTGCTATATATTGTAGATGCTCTAACTTATTAAATAGCTCTTTAGTTATATCCAAATAGTATACATCAGTGTAAACAAGGATAAGCAGAGAGAAGAGAAGAGATTGTGCAAGCATAATTTTGATTTTGAAGGGAAGAAAAAATGAGAGAATAATAGAAGAAATGATCACGTTTAGTCACTTCGTAAGTGTGGGCTACCCATGACATGTTACGATCCATATTTAAACCCAAGTTTTTATTTTTATCACTAAATGGAATATGAACACCTGAATATTGTATATATGGTGCTGATTCTCAGGGCACATTTTAGTGCGCGGGGTAGTTAGGTTCCATCGGAGTCACTTTGAAGTGCTTACCTGATATAATATAACCTATAGCATTACTTGATATATGGACTATAAAAAAAATAAGTCCAACCAGTAATTTAGCTTTATAAATTTTCACTGAAACCAGTCGTGGCGCAGGGGCACAAAGTGTGCCTGTAAATCGACTGGTTGTGGGTTCGATCCCCACTCGAAGAGATGAAATATTTATTAACATTTATATTTTTATTTCTTCGCTCTGGTGTCGAGGGGAAAGCGCGGCGTTGGGTTCCGCCACTCAACACGCAATGCCTCCAGAAATTGGCGGAAAGTGGGGAACGGAGTGTCTTAACACTAGGTTCCCTCTGTCTACCCTGCTGTGTGCGGGATACAGCGTGAGGCTGAAAAAAAATATTATAGATATTGAATGATCGAGGCCGTCGTGGTGCAGGGGCACAAGCGTGTGACTGTTCCGCGATGTTTATGGGTTAGATCCCCAGTCGGGGGAATGAATTATAATTATTAATATTTTCATTTTTTTGCTCTGGAACCAAGTCAAAAGGCTTGGCGCAATACCTCGAAAAAATCGACGGAAAAGTTCTCTCTGCCTACTAGCGTGAAACTGATAAGAAAAATATTGATGTTCTCTAGATAGTTAGAAAACAAAATTTTCTACAATTCCAACTAAAACGAAATTTTACTATAATTCCATAGAGGCAACGTTAACGTATTGGATAACAATAATTTACGGTAAAATATACCACTGCCATCCAAACCACCAGTCGTTTATCAAGATTTTGGAAACAAATCAAGCCACACTAAATCCAACATTAAAATGAAATAGCAATTCTATGTATTTATGTATCGATAATTTTCCTTTAGAATTCAATACTTTATATCTATACAAATTTATCTATTTAGCAGAGAGAGTAAGAACCTATTGTCAAAACACTCCGTTCTTCGCTTTCCCAAGTTCAAGATAATGTGTCGTATGTGGTAGAATTCGATTCTGCATTTTGAGAGCGGGGAAATAAAATATTCTTCACGCTGTATCCTGTTCATAGTAGTGTAAGCTTAGGGAACCTTGGAACTTAGTGTTAAGACACACCGTTCCCCACGTTCCGTTAACACTCTTTTCCTACTTCTCACCCATTTTTCATGCTGCACTTTGTTTTTTTACCAGAATGAAAAAAACTAGGCCAGTCGTGGCGCAGTGGCACAAAGTGTGACTGTAAAACCGACTGGTTGTGGGTTCGATCCCCACTCGTGGAGATGAAACATTTACTTAAATTTATATTTCCATTTCTTCGCTCTGGTGTCCAGGCAAAGCGCGGCGTTGAGATCTGCCACTCAACACGCAATGCCTCCAGAATTCGGCAGAAAGTGGGGAATGGAGTGTCTTAACACTAGGTTCCCTCTGCCTACCCTGCTGTGTGTGGAATACAGCGTGAAGGTGATTTTGATTTAAATATTTAGCTATTTATTTTATAAAAAAAAATCTTTTCCCGTTTTCCATGCGAATCGAACCCAAAACCGCAGCAACTGCCTCTATAATTATACAAAACAGTCGATATTCAATCAAGCACAACAATAAATGGAGACGGGTCGGAGAGCGCGTAGTGAATCGTCCAAATAGTTCAGCGTAATGTTAACAAATGGGATCGTCCGCGGCTTGCATTGCACAGCCACAGTGGTCCAAGTACGGATGTTTTCATTTATTTCGCGATATATTATAACCATGGTGGAACAGTCGAGGCGCGGGACTAGTTGTGAGTTCGATTCTCACTCGAAGAAATAAAATATTTAATATTTTCAATTCCTCGCTCTAGTAACGAGGCAAACCGTGACGTTGAGTTTCACCACTCAACGTGCAATGCTTCCATAATTCAATAAAAATTGGGAACAGAGGTGTCTTGATAGGATTCGTATGCCTTAAGTCGTAACACTAGATTCCGTAGTTCCGTCTGCTTATCTTGGGACGTGTCGGATACAAGTTTTAAAAAATGATGGTACAGTTTTAACGTTCATATTTATTGATCAAAAGCAAAACACGGTGTAGAGTTCCGCCGCTCAAGAATTCGGCTGAAACTGGGAGACGGAAGTGTCTTAATACTAGTTTCCCTTGTTCTCTTTACCTACCCTGCTACGTGCGAGATACAGCGTGAAGGTAAACAAAAACAAAAACCTTAAAAACGCTTCCGCTTCCGTTCCTAGCTTAATCCGTTCACAAAGTCCACGGCTTTTCACGCACATTCAACAATTCAAGTGATTTATTTAGGCTCTAAACTAAAGTGGAGCGCTACATAGTTACCGCAACGCGAAATTATGCTGCAGTTTTGTGTAAAAAGCTGACTATTTGGCAAAGAGAGACCAATAGAGAATGAGCTATTAAGTAATTGGATAAGATCGTAAATAACAAGTTATGCTACGATTTTTTTATTATTGAGGCCAGTCGTGGCGCAGCGGCACGAAGTGTGACTGTTAAACCGACTAGTTGGGGGTTCGGTCCCCACTAGAGAAGATGAAATATTTACTTAAATTTATATTTCCATTTCTTCGCTCTGGTGTCGAGGCAAAGCGCGACGTTGAGTTCTGCCACTTAACACGCAATGCCTCCAGAATTCGGCAGAAAGTGGAGAACGGAGTGTCTTAACACTAGGCTCCCTCTGCCTATCCTGCTGTGTGCAGATTACAGCGTAAAGCTGATTTTTTTTATTATTATTTACTAACGACCATTTAAGCCAGTTATGGCACCGTTCAAGAAGTTTATAATTTATTTTTGTAGGTTAAGAGTGTATTCCCTAAACGTAAATATTAGCTTGCTTCAAAATATTTACGTTTGTTTCCCTAATCAGGTTAGTATTGCCTATATTAGTTAGACAAATTGAAGTAAATTTTCTCTGTTTATTTCAAAATAATCATAGAGATAGAGAAAGACGTCACGACGTCCTCGCTGTTCGTTCTCTTATGCACTTGTCATGAGGTGTTCTGGGGAACTGTTTGACCGTTTTTACCACAAATTCTAAGTGTCATAGTATTCACATCATCTAGATTATCACATCGTGAAACTCCACTACTGGGCTGAAAATATTAAATATATCATTTTCTCGAGTAAGAATCGAACCCACAACCTGTCGCGCTTACAGTCGCATTCTTACGCCCTTACGCCACGACTGGCCTCAACTGGCCTAACCTATCTACATACAAAACTTCTATTCCTACAGAAATCGACGAAAAGTCAGAAACGCAATTTTCTTAATGGGAACGGAGTATGTTAACTCTAGATTCCCTGGTTCCCTCTGCGTACCCTGTTATGTGCAGGATACAATGTGAAGCTTAAAAAAAATATACATTAGAAAGCGTACATAAAGAGATCAAGACCATTTCTTGAAATTCCTAACAAAAACAAGAGATTTTCTATTTAAATCTTAAAATCCACGCAACAACTAGTATAAAGTAGGTTTATATAGTATTTCAAACCGTACTAGAAAAGCAAATATAAAAGTTTTTACTTGGCTTATTTGATACTTAACAGTAGTACGTTTGAAGTTCATCAGCAACTTTGCGTACACGTGTTGTGGGTGGTACAATTAAAATGAGCCCGTAGCTGTAAAGGAACCTTCCCGAGCTAGCCGCAACTTGCGACTTTGTTGGATGTTCTTGACACTTTAAGTTGAATAAGATTACATGTGTTACATATACTCGTATATAAATAGAATAGTGTTATTTTAGTGTATATTGGATAGTACCTGATCATTTTGCTTTATATTATATTTGTATGTGCTATATATGTACCTGGTTACGTACGGTTATGGTTAACCATACATAACCAGGTTGGTTGAGGTTAACTATACATAACCAGGTTGGTAGACGAAACCTAATTTTAAGACATACTTTTACGTGCTTGTTACCAGACTGAGGAAATGAAAATAATTCATTCCCCCAAGTGGGAACCTAAGCTCACAGCTATCGCATTTACAGTCCGATGCTGTGCCACTACGGCCTTAAAAAATATATAAGCTTTTTAGGGTTCTGCACCTCAAAAGGTAAAAACGGATCGCTTATAGTGTCACCCTGTTGTCCATCTGTCCGTCTGTCAAGATCGTTTTTCTCGAGATATATCAAATATTCAATGGTGCATAGAAAATATCGAGCTCCTAAATAAATCCAACCAAAAGATACAAATATACATAGTTTTTGCTGCATTTTATATGAAATTCGCCGCGTTCAAAAACCTTTAAAGTGATTACCGTGGACCTACAGTTATAAAATTTGAATGAGATGAGAACTTAAATCAGCTTCACGCTCTATCCCGCACACAGCAGGGTAGGCAGAGGGAACGTAGTGTTAAGACATTCCGTTCCTCACTTTCCGCCAAGTTCTGGAGGCATAGTGTGTTGAGTGGCGGAACTCAACGCCACGCTTTGCCTCGACACCAGAGCGAAGAGATCAAAATATAAATGTAAATAAATATTTCTTTTCCTCGAGTGGGGATCGAACTCACAACCAGTCGATTTTACAGTCACACTTTGTGCCCCTGCGCCACGACTAGCCCCAATGAGAACTTACAATACAAATAAAACAATAATTAATTCCATAACGTCTTACAACAATTCAGATCTAATATAATTTAAATGCAATGGAAGGTAGTTAGACTTGACTTGAAATCAACTATAACTTAGAGTCAATATACCACTATATTATTTGGTAATGGTTCGGTCTATATCGATTAAATTATATTGAGAACCAATTTCACAGATATTAGTTAACAAGTATTCAGTAACTTGAATAGTTTAGGGCCAATATTGGAGAAGGTTTTGGTTAGTGATGTATGTATATTAATGTTGTCTTCTTATTAAGGTATGTTTCTTTATTTCTATTATTATTTTTCTTTCTTTATATTATATTGTATATATTTTGTTATATTTTTAATTTATTTTTTAGCTTCACGCTGTACTGGTTAGGGATCTAGTGTTACGACACTCTGTTCTCCACTTTTCAATTAATTCTAGAGGCATTGTGTGTTGAGTGGCGGAATTAAACGCCGTTCTTCGCCTAGCAACCAGAGCGAAGAAATGAAAATAATATATATTTACCCTCGAGTGGGAATGGAACCCACAATCTATCGTATTAGCAGTCAAACACCCCTGCGCCACGACTGGCCTAAATATCTGCTGAAAATTTATAACTTCTAAATGTATATACATATAATATAAGTATAGGTATTTTACATAAACTTCCTCAACAAAATTTTATCTAAAGCTTTGTAAGACTTAAAACTCAACTCGTTTTCAATTAAAACCTTGAATAAGTCGTGAAAG
Organism: Heliconius hermathena; assembly: GCA_013403705.1. NCBI lineage: Eukaryota > Metazoa > Arthropoda > Insecta > Lepidoptera > Nymphalidae > Heliconius > Heliconius hermathena. The sequence continues at coordinate 129,449 of JAAIXJ010000548.1, read as the reverse complement.
TAATTGTTTTTGCGTTTATACATAACCAATTTAACTTAGCCCCTCACGTTCCATACAAAAAGCGGGTAAGTGGACTATATGTGGCCGTACCCGGAGTTCAAGTAGAATTGTTATCGTATTTAAACCTCGGAATACAAACGATGCCACTTAAAAGTTTGATGCATTCCGTATATTCCATTAGCGTTTTAACTTTTTTTCGTTGTGGTACAAAGTCTGATCGTTTGACTGTAAACACGATAGTTGTGGGTTTGATGTCTAATCGGGAGAATTCTCTTTTTTTTTTTTTGGTAACAAGACAAAGCGTTAAATTCCGCCACTCATCACACAATTTTTTGTAAGTTGAAGAACAAAACGTCTTAACACTAAGTTCCTTCTGCCTGTGATAAATGGAATACAGCGTAAATCTAAAAAAAACATTATTTTATTATTATAATGATATATATGGTCTCTTTTATAAGAAGTCAAAACTGTTCTATTGGTAAAAAATATAAGTCACAAGATATAATCCTCACGCACACAAGTATCGGGTCAAATGGTGGAATACAACTCCGCGCTTTTTCTTAATACCGGATCGAAGAAATGAAAAATCTTAATTCCCTTGAATGGGAATCAAACCCACAACCGTCGCGTTTTACATATAGTCTCAATAAAAAAATATACAAGTAACTATGTAGCACAACCTTAACGCGGTCGAAGCGGTGTGAAGTGCACATCTGTACATTAACTTATTTTTACTGAACATAAAAGTTTCTACAAGGAAACGCTTTCGGCGGTGCAAATAACTTCGAAAGACTTAGAAGTTCGATGTGCTCAAAAATTGTGTGGCATGATTCAAATTACATATAAAATAAAAATAAATAAATCAAATCAGCTTCACGCTGTATCCCGCACACAGCAGGGTAGGCAGAGGAAACCTAGTGTTAAGACACTCCGTTCCCCACTTTCTGCCGAATTCTGGAGGCATTGCGTGTTGAGTGGCAGAACTTAACGTCGCGCTTGTCCTCGGCACCAGAGCGAAGAAATGAAAATTACTTAAATTTAAAGTAAATATTTCATCTCCTCGAGTGGGAATCGAACCCACAACCAGTCGGTTTTACAGTCACACTTTGTGCCCCTGCGCCACGACTGGCCTCAACATAACAAAATGTTTATTACATTTTAAACGTGTATCCAATATAGTAATGAGGTCTTGAATATCTTACGAAAAATAAGTGTGTGTTGCTTGTCTTGTCCATAATAGATATGTTTTTAGGCTTCTGTACCTTTTAAGGAAAAAAGGAACCCTTATAACATCACTTTGTTATCCGGCTGTCTGTCTCTCTGTCAAGAGCCTTTATCTCAGGAACGCTTAGATATATCGAGATGATATTCAAACATTATTCAGATCTACGGCCCCATGATTTCCTAAAAAACATCGTATTTCTATATTTACTTAAAAAAAGTATTTTTAAGTAAATGTATTTTTTTTTTGTTTATATCGCAAAAAAACGCGTAACTCGACGCTATAAAGGAAAACAAAATTAATAAGGTACTTTCGATTGACCTAGAATTATGAAATTTGGCAGCTAGTCTATCTATACAGTGGCTATCTATAGGTAGTACCATAAAAAAAAGTTAAATTCTTAAAAAATATAGCCTTAAAAGGGGGTGCAAAATTTGGTATTTAAGCCGCTAGTTCAAGTGAGGTATCAGATCAAAGGGCTCTGGCTAAACTTAACTTGAATTTCAGAAAAAGCTCGAGGTCCTTCAATTTTTATACGGAACCATCAGTGGGCGAGCCCGACTTCCACTTGCCCAGTTTTTTTCTTTTTGTAGATCGACTTTTCGTTGTTTAACTATTTAGTCATAGTAAATTGTAAACCTAAACAAATAAATTAAATAATAGTGTGAGAATTATTAAAATATCGGTATTTATTAGGGAATAGGTAAAATTAATGCATTTGCATGTTTTTTCTTTTTATACTGCATACTATTATATATAAAGCTGGAAAGCTAGTTTGGCTTAACGCGTCAATCTCAAAAAGTACTGATTCCAATATGAATTGGTTTAAAAGGTCTATTTATAGAAAAAAGTTATATTATAAAAAAGTTATTAGAGGCCAGTCGTGGCGCAGCGGCACGAGGTGTGACTGCATAAACCGACTGGTTGTGGGTTCGATCCCCACTCGAGGA
>JAAIXJ010000548.1:0-119894 GCA_013403705.1 Heliconius hermathena | reverse complement strand
CAGACAGACAGATAGACAGACAGACAGACAGACAGACAAGAAATTCAAAAAATATATTTTTGCTTTCTATTATTCTTTTTAAGTGTCCCTCTATCCATTTCAGTCAAAATTACTAAATGTACAGACAAAATATTTTTACTGTCTTATTATATATAGAGATTAATTGAAAACGTTTTACTAAATACATACATACTATTTAATAAAAATACAAATTTGTTACAAACAATTATACATTTATTATAAGTATAAATATAGATTGCTATATAATTTTCGCAGGCAAACTAATGCCTTGATTTCATTCAAATTTCGATAACTTTTTTTTAATGCACCGATTTCGATAAACAAACTTTAAATATTATGCTGAGTTTAAACAAAACAATTGGTGAAAGTTGTATGTAAATCGGTACAGTACTTTTGGAGATTAGCGTCTGTATACATGCAGATAGACAAACAGAAGACAAAAAATTAAAAATATATATTTTTGCTTTCTTATATTCTTTTTAAGTGTCCCTCTATCCATTTCAGTCAAAATTACTAAATGTGCAGACAAAATATTTTACTGTTTATAGAGATAATTCAATTTAACTAAAAATATATAATATATAGAGATAATTAAATTAAACTAAAAATTAAACTAGCGTTTTGAGGCCAGTCGTGGCGCAGGGTCAGAAGTGTGTGACTGTAATTGTCTGCAGGGTCAGAAGTGTGGGTTCGATTTCCACTAGAGAAAATTAAATTGATCTAATATAATAAAGCAGAAGAAGAAGAAGAAGAGTTTGTTTGTTTGTTTATACAATAAGTTGTCAGGAACTACTTGTCGGATTTGCTTTTTTTACGGCTTTATAACATCATGGTTCAATCTTAGTTGGCCTTAAATAATGAAATAACATAAATTAGGAACGCCATCGTACTACTTTAACCACGTGAGCTGCAGAAATAGTTTAAAAAAGAACAAAACAAATGATATCAGCTCAATCACAAATTATATACGAATATTTGAATTTCATATAAGCTATGGTTTAGCTTTTAGCTTTAACAAAAGGAAACCTTGATCTTGTTGTCTAAGTATAGAAATATAATAATATATATTGTTTTTTCCTCGTACTGTGCATTGTTATATGTTGAGATTTAGAACGAAATAGTATTTAGAGCTATATTTTAAATTAGGAGCTGAATTTAACTACGCGATGCTAGCAGGTTCAAATATTATTATATATCGATTTATTATAAAATGAAGTCTAACCCGAAATTTCGTTTCTGTGGACTATATAACGAAAAGTCCTATTTTATCTCTGTGTTGGATGATCATGAAGCTACCACCGGCTTAGAAGGAAGTTCTGCTTAGATGAGCCGGAGAATCCACTATCGTGAGATTTTGTGCGGACTTCCTTCCACGCGCCACATAACTGTGGAACCTGCGGTAGTGTTCCCGGGTCGATAAGACATGGGTAGCTTCAAAAACACGTCTTTTTACACCTTAAAAATTGATAACGCACCTATAGCCCCTTTGTTGTAAGACGCGGTTGCAGTTACCACTTACCATCTTAATATCTTAATAAAAAAAATTGAGAGAGAAATTCATAAACATATAAAAAATGGGTGTTTTTATAATATTTTTAATACTCAAAAATATAATTTTTAACAAAGATGGTTTTAAAAGCTGAGTTTGTATAACAAGGGATTTTTGGACGGTGTTTGAACAGCAAACTTCCTGTTTAGAAATCACTCATCAACTTCGACATCAGTAAGTATTACTATAATATGCCTCTAAATCTAATTTAGAGGGCAGTCGTGGCGCAGTGGCACAAGGTGGGACTGTAAAACCGACTGTTTGTGAGTTCGATCCCCACTCGAGGAGATTAAATATTTACTTAAATTTATATTTCCATTTCTTCACTCTGGTGTAGAGGTTAAGCGCGGCGTTGAGTTCTACCACGAGTGGGGAACGGAGTGCCTTACCACTAGGTTCCCTCTGCCTACCCTGCTGTGTGCGGGATACAGCGTGAAACTGATTTTATAAATCTAATTTGACCTTTACGATAGTGAATGTCAGGTTACTTTGCAGTAAACACTACTTGAGAACCATTTCAGTTTTACGTTTTCAACGTTTTCTGCAATTGAATCTAACTTTAACATCTATTTGCGACTCATCATATAAACTTGAAAGATGTTGTACCACGCCAGTACGCATCAATATTTCTATAAATATTGATGTGGACTGATGTTGCTCCAACGTGATGGTTGAGGGTTCGACTTCCACTTGGGGGGCGGATGAACTATTCATCATTTCTTTACTCTGGTAGCCAGATAAAGCGCGTCGTAAACAACAACACGTTGCCTATCCTGTTATATGCGGGATACAGCGTGAAGCTATATATTTATTTTTATTTTGTACTACATTTTTCTTTAAAAACACTTTCCTCCACAACGATTACGCATTTACCCGAAATTGTTATAACCTAGAGATAAAAATGGTTATTCACTGTACCATTTTGACCCTGCCGGTGAATGTTAGTTATTTATACTAAGAACTTTTTTCCACACATTTCATACATCACTGTACTTTAGTAAACGGCACTTTTTCTTTTTATTACTGTTTGCTTTTAGGCGGTTTATTGCAACTGCCAATTCTGACCGCCAAAGTTTCGGCACTTGAAACATTATGGAACACCTGTATTTATTACATGACTATAATATGAGGGTATCGTAGCGCAGTGGAACAAAGACTGGTTGCGAATGTATCATCACTTCATCATCACTTTGGCAAGTTTAACCGTGACGTGGGCCACGAAGAAGAAGAAGAAGAGTTCCGTCACTTAACGCGATGATACGGAGAGCAGAAAAAGGAGAGTCTTGACGTTGGATCTCTTGGCTTTCACTGCTATGCTAGGAAACATGAAACTGCTAATGTAAAAAAAAATAATATAATATCTAACTAAGCAATGGTACAGATTTTACATGTCTGATAATTATGATGACTGTGGCTTCAATTTAAGGTTAATATTTCCACGGCAAATCTCTAAAAAAGTCAAAACTAGACAGTCAGTGAGGTCGGTCATGGCGCAGGGGCACAAAACGGGACTGGAATCGACTGGTTGTGGATTCGATCCCCACTCGAGGAAATGAAATATTTATTAACATTTATATTATGAAAAGCGCGACGTTCAGTTCTGCCACTCAACACGCAACGCCCCCAGAACTCGGCGGAAAGTGGGGAACGGAGTGTTTTAACACTGGGTTTTCTCTGCCTACCCTGCTGTGTGCGGGATACAGCGTGAAGCTAATTTAATTTGATTTTATTAAGCTCTACATTCCTACCACTCAAAATACGCGAACATTACATGAGAACGTATATTCTTTTCTAAATATTGATCAGTTCAACATTTAGCACAAACTACGTTGCCAATACAATTTGCTCTACATTTTGCTAAAATAGACTGAATCCTTACATAATTAATTACACAGTCTATTGTACTGTTAACATTCGGAAATTCGATTTGTAAAGCGTCCTCTGGCTCTGGCGTCACCAAATAGCGCTGTAAAATCAACCAGATCCACCTAGCACGATGCTTTCAATTTGAAATGAAACAGTGAAATGCCTACAATTCGTCACCTACAGACAGCTTATTCTCAATAGTCACAAAATAATAACCCTACTATATGTTATATACAGCAATATTCAAAATACAACCTTATATTATAGGAACAAAGTCAAAATTTGGGTAAACTGTTCAACAGCACGACCAGCTAAATTTGATCTGCAACCGTTGATACAATCTGATGACATAACATAACAATTTAGAATTGGTGAGAGGTCAATTGAGGATGGTGAAGAATACATCACACGTCAGCAAAACTGTAACGATATTGCTGTATAAAGCATCAGGGTTTTCAACGTCCCATCAATATTGGTTCTGATCCAAAATGGCGCTGGCAATAACTATTGACGCAATTTAGATTGACAGAAACAAACTATATTGTTACGTTTCACCATTTTGGGTAATTTTAGATTTTTTTTTATTTATTCTTCTTTCTTTTGTATATAGTTTGGAGAGATAAAATAGTGTAATGTCAATCCGAACCTTGAGTTCTATCAGTTTTGGAGATATTGTTTGGGTTGCATTATATTAAGTACCACATTACAGCTTCACACTGTATCACTGCAACTGCACACAGCAAAATGGGCAGAGGAAACCTAGTGTTAAGACACTCCGTTCTCAACCTGGAGGCAATGGGCGTTGAGTGGTGGAACTCAACGCCACGCTTTTGGACTAATACCAGACTAAAGAAATGAAAATATAAATGTAAATAAATATTTCATCTCCTCGAGTGGGGACCGAACCCACAACCAGTAGATTTTACAGTCACACTTTGTGCCACTGCGCCACGACTTGCCTCAAAAAAAAATATTGGATTTCTTTTTTCGTAACATTACAAAAGGTTTCTGACTCTAAATGCGACGATCAGACTACGATTCCCACGAATGGGGTAATGAATTATTTTCTTTTGTTTACTGTGGTAATATGACAAAGCGCGGAGTTGAGTTGTGCTCACCACATAATATCTCGATGACCTCGATTCCACTAATAGGATAATGGTTTATTTTCATTTCCATACTCTGGTAATATAATAAAACGCGGCGTTGAGTTCCGCTCAACTCATAATGTGTCAAAAATAGTGCAGAAAATAACGTATAAAAACGGGGAACGGATAAAATTGTCTAGAATATATGCAATATATTCTTTAATAAATCTTCAATAGGATTGACGCCTGCATATAAATATATGATAAACCTAAGAGTTATTATAGACTTGTCTTCTGCACAAGATTCGTGAACATTTTGAAACAGAGCTGCTGAACACTTATAGTACCATATATTTTTATAAGAAGAAACATTTTTTTTAATACTAGATGGCTCTTATATTTGTTTATAGTAAAGCTTTATATTTTAAAAATGATTACATTAAATATTTATATATTATTTTATAGTAATAGTATTTAAGTCAACTAGTACATCTGTGTTTACAATAACCCATTTCAATTTTTTGACTTACTTCTGATACCTTTAATTAGTTTAGTTTTGACATTAAGTCAAAGTCAAAGCCTCTCAGACCTGAGAAGAACCGGTGCAAGAACTTTAGCAGGACCTATTGTTTAATCCATTTTATATGCAAAAACAATATATTTAATTATTTGGGACAATGATACCTTTGAAACAGACTGGAGCGAGCATTCCATCCCCAAGGCGTGTTATCATTCATTTATAAAATCATTAATTGAGTAATACCTTTAACACACAAACGTCTTTTCACAATTTTTTTTAAAAATTCTCTGACGTTTTCTAGGACCCTATTGTAAAATGAGCCAGAGGGCGGTCAGCTTGGGAAGCTGGCCGCCTATTAACCCGGCCCGAAGAGTCGCGCACAGTTTGCTCCCGCGCGCTACTCCGAGCAGGCCGTCGAGGGTGACCTCACACCCTTGACTCCGCGACGTGCTTTTGCAGGCTCCCGCCGCCACTTTTCGCGGAAGATGTTGTGCCCGTGTCTAGCGGCCAGTGGCGGTCGAGGAGGAGCACCGTGAAGCTTTAGTGGATATTCGGACGGCGTACATTTGGCAGTCCGCGAGACCCACATAACCCCCTCGTGTCCCCATTCGGGCCGTTATCCGCAACAGGATTACCTCACGATAAAAAAAAGGATCCTATTGTAAAAGCGTACACATTGTCCCATAAATGAATTACGGATTCGATGCAATCGAGTTACGAGTGCACTAAGTTTAAGCCTATTTCTGGTATTAACATTATCCACATCACCAATTTTGGTAAAATCATGAAAGTTTTTCTTAACAAACATAGAATTTTGTATATACATCGAAGCAAGGGCTTATTTATCGATAGATTTAAAATACATAAATACAAAAACTCTATGTCCTTGTGAAAATAAAAATGTCATATTTGAGTTTAAAAACTTAATTAAATAAAAACAAAACTAATTATGAATACTTCATTCATCTTTAAATAAAATACATATAGAAACACACCTTATAATAATAATAATTCTATCTAAAATTTTATTTGCACTGGCTTAAAAATTTTATAAATACATTATGTATTTGTTACCGATCGTTTACTTGGACATTTTTATTTATTTGTATTATTTTTTTTTAGATTCACGATGTATTCTGCGTATAGCAGGGAACTCATTTCTTCGAAAGGGAATCAAACCTAAAACCGTTACATTTACAATCAAACACCAATTACCAATGCACCACAGCGGAATTACTAAATAAGTAAGTCTTTATATGAAAAAAATAAATAAAATAATATACACATAATATGAAGGATTTTAATCAAAAATTACACTCCGTAAAAAGGTTGAGCGCTCCTCGCTAGAAGTTTATTGCAGTAGCTCGGTCCGGTAAACAAGCTTTAGACAAAGGCGTAATATCGGGACTCTTGTTGGAACAACGAGACGTCTTCATCTATTTTGTGAGACGTATCGGATGAAACACTTTTGGTAAACAGATGTTATTGACTATCGGCGTTTAGAGTATGCTTCATAGTTGATATGAAATATGATATAATGGTATATATCAGCTTCACGCTGTATCCTGCACACAGCAGGATAGACAGAGGGAACCTAGTGTTAAGACACTCCGTTCCCCACTTTTTGCCGAATTCTGGAGGCATTGCGTGTGGAGTGGCAGAACTCAACGCCGCGCTTTGCCTCGACACCAGAGCGAAGAAATGTAAATATAAATTGAAGTAAATATATCTTGCAAGCCTAATTTGACCCACATCCCAAAGTCAGCGTCAAAATTTCATATAATCAATATTGTTCTTGATTCAAAATGACGGATTACAAATGCTTGCAACAACTACCTAATGTTGATATTACCAACCGTGGCACAGGGGCACAAGTGTGTGACTGTAAACGCGACTGGTTGTGGGTTCGATTCCCACACAAGGAAATGAAATATTATATACGTTCATTTCTTGTCGATGGTGTCATTTAATTAAAGCACGACGTTGAGTTCCACCACTCAACATGCAATGCTTCCAGAATTCGGCGGAAAATAAAGAACGGAGTATCTTAACACTACGTTTCCTCAGCCTACCCTGGTGTGTACGGAATACAGCGCTAAGAAAAAAAATTAAAGGGCTTGATCTGTAAAATAAAATACACAACAGAAAAAAATCACTACCTTAAGTTTTAATATCATCCATATATAGTTACCGTACTTCTATTTTCTACAAATAAAAGTACACTTAGAACTACACCAGCACAAATGAAGCCGGGTCGCTGTTCCAACGCGAGTAACTCTTGATATTACGGCTTTGTTAAACACTTGTTTGAAGTAGCTACAGCAATAAAGTGAGATGGGAAATAATACTCATTTGGTATATAATTCTCTTGTATTATATGTTAATGGCTGTACATTTTATTTAATAGTTGTATCTAATTAAAATAGTAAAAAATACTTAACAAAACTATGTGAATCAAGTTAATAAATTTTAATATACTTTAATGTAAATTTTTAAATATCCTTATTCAGCGTAATGTATTTTGTAATATAATTCAATATTTATAAGTTATTCAATTACTAAAATTTATAAAATATAAAAAATTTGGGTGCACTAGGACTCTATAAATTTTGTTAACTTTTACTAATCTCTCATATCATTTTTTTAACCGCTTTAAATTCCGTAAATAACAGGTTAGGAAAAGAAAACGTGGGAACTTAGTGTTATGACACTCCTTTCTTATTAAGATATTTCCGATCCCAACTTTCTGCCAAATTCTTTCCTTTGTCCTCATTACCAGACCGACAAAATGAAAATATTAAATATTTTATTTCCTCGAGTGGAAATTGAACCCACAACTATTGTGTTTACAGCAGCGCATTTTTGCTCCTGGTTTTGCTCCTGGCTTAAATAAGAATTTTGTGAAATCAATCCATACTTCACAATCCAATTTAAAGTTGTATTTTACACTACTCCACTGGAGGCAAAGTGGAATATCCACTGGTCTCCAGTGAAGACTCCACTTTACTATTTTCTACACGAACTTGAGCCTTTGCGTGTAGAGTGGTAGAACTCAAAGTCATTTTTAATTTAGATTGACATAATTTCAACCATATGTTTATAAGGTCATCATGGTGCAGTGGCACAAGTGTGTGACTGTAAACGTGACAGTTGTGAGTTCGATTTCCACTTGAGACAATAAATTAATTTCATTTCTTGCTCTAAGATACAAAACGAAGAGTTGTATTCCGTACATGTAATCTCATGGTTTCTACATGTATTCTCAAGGTTCATTATCAAAATGAAAATTCGATAAAAGGACCAATTTGTGAATAAAATTAACTCTCAATTTAACTCTCAGGTGTTCTATTATAACAACGAGTCTCCTAATGAAATACTGTATTAATTAAAACTTTGCCATCCAGTTGTCAGCTGTACTTAAAGCAAGTGTAATAGATATTTTACTGAGTTTTAGCATCAAATTGAATTTTACTGGTTGTGAATGGCTGTTGTTTTTTTTTTATCGAAAGAACCTTACTTACTTTTACCTTATGGTAAGTGATCACCGTCGCCCACGACCCCGTGTAACACCAGAAGAGCTACAGGTGCGTTGCCGGCTTTTAAGGTGGAGACAGACGCGCTTTATGAAGGTACCTACATAGGTAGTATCGACCAGAAAACACAGCTAGTAGGTCATTTCACAGTTCCGTGGTGCGTGGAAGGAAGCTTTTATGAGACTGCATAGTAGTGATGTGCCGCTTATTCAAATGGTATGGATGGTACTTGAGTTTGTGACGTACTTTGCGGTTAGAAAATTCGGCGGCAGGTAACAGGTGAAACAGTTCTCTAGACAACTCCACATGATAAATGTGGTAGAGAACGCACAACGAGGAGACATCACTCTCTCTCATCTCTACGCAAAACCAATTTGTCAAGAGTTTCACAGATATTGGGTCCCCAAATATTCGATCTTTCGTTCGCTCTGCTGATTGCCCCCAGTTTCTTTGAGGCCAACTTAGCCTTGCTTTCCAAATGATCGCGATACTGGCAGTCACTCGAAATGTTAAGGGTCCCATGTGCTCATACTAGGCGCGGCTATTAGAGGAGGAGGATTGTTTTGGAAGGCTGGCGACACTACAAATGGTTTCTTTTTAGTGGTTAACGCGCAAGCTCTTTTCTCGAGCTCTTTTTTGGGTTGAATCGAACCAATTTCCTTTCGCCCCATGAGGAAACATTCCTGAGGGATGCCTCAACTGAAGACACAAGTTTATTTCAACACTGGTAAATATTATCCCGCTAAAAATTTACTGTGCTATCATTTGCATAGCAATAAATACTAGAATCCTCTAACATGTCATTGATACGCACAATAAACTACGTAGAGGACAGCACTCAACCTTAAGGAACGCCAGCGTTTACGGGCATGAATTCGAAGCAAAAACCGTCGACAGCGACTTTGATGCTGCGCCCAGTGTGAAACCTGGCGATCCACTTGCATCAATTCTCGGGAAGCCCGTAGGATGGACGCTTTGCAAGGAGCGCTCCATGCCACACTCGATCGAAGGCCTTTGCCATGTCCAAACTAACTACCAGGTCCTTTCCCCTGCTTTCGATAGCCGCAGCCTAACGGTGTGTTAAGTAGACCAGAAGATCACCAGTGGAGCGACCATAGTTAAGCCATATTGATAGTCATAAATTAATCGATGATCATCTAGATAAATCAAGAGCTGGCTATTTATGATGTTCTCCAATACTTTCAAGAGCAGGAAGTGATAGCATTGGGCCTACAATTAAATGGATCGGAACCATCGCCTATCTTCGGAATCGGGCGGATAAGAGCGCTCTTCCACGAGTCTAGGATTACGCTGACTGAGTAAGAGTGCCGAAACAAACGAGTAAGTTACGGATTCGATTCCCAATTGAGGCTTATTATTTTTTCCATTTACAAGCTTTATCCCGAATATAAAATGGATAGGCAGAGAGAACCTGGGTTCCTAACTCTGTTTGTTAAAATTTGACAAAAACGACATTGCTTGTAATAATAATAGAATTCAATGCCACACTTAGTCTTCCAAAGCGTAGTAAGTACGTACGTACGGGTTCGCCCTCGTTTGGCGGGTCGGTTATCGTTCGTAAGTGTGGTTGGCATTGATACTGTGAGTTCGTTCCATATAGTTATAATTTTAAATTACAGTATCCCGCACACAGCAGGCTAGGCAGAGGAAAAAAGGTTAAGACACTCCGTTCCCTAATTCCTGCCGAATTCTCGAGACATTGCGTGTTGAGTGGCAGAACTTAACGCCGCGATTAGCCTCGACACCAGAGCGAAGAAATGGAAATATAAATTTAAATAAATATTTTATCTCCTCGAGTGAGGATCGAACCCACAACCAGTCGATTTTACAGTCACACTTCGTGCCGCTGCACCACGACTGGCCTCATCATGTTATAATTTTGTTATTTTTTAACTTTATGTAATTTAAAAGTAATGATTGTTTAATTATATTTGATTGTGTATTCACATTTATTCACTCAGAAATATTGGTTGTATAAGTCAACTTTGTAATAAACTGCTTGTAGTCCATCCTGAATTATCTCTTTTTTATATTAAATGCTTCTGATTCCTAAAGGTATATATATATATATATTTAGCTTCACCCGTATATAACAAGGTAGACAGAGGAAACATGTAAATCGCTTTCCGAACAAGCTATACGAAACATTGCGTGTGGAATGGAACTTAACGCCGCAGTTTGTCTTTTTACCAAAGAGGTAATAAAATTTATGAATTTATCAAGTGAGGCCAGTCGTGGCGCAGCGGCACGAGGTGTGACTGTAAAACCGACTGGTTGTGGGTTTGATCCCCACTCGAGGCGATGAAATATTTACTTAAATTTATATTTCCATTTCTTCGCTCTGGTAGCGCGGCGTTGAGTTCTGCCACTCAACACGCAATGCTTCCAGAATGCGGCAGAAAGTGGGGAACGGAGTGTCTTAACACTATGTCCCCTCTGCCTACCCTGCTGTGTGCGGGATACAGCCCAATCCCCGAATACAATATATCAACGTATTTATAATCAGTCGACAGACACCACAACGGAGCCAATTCTATATACGATAACATACATATAAATATTAAATCAAGTAAAAAAATACCTTGAATAGAAATAAAATCGAACTCAGACTTACCTTATCTATCTCACATCAACAAAACAAGCGACAGACCGACAGCACAGCCATTTTTATTTTAAAATACACCAGATCGAAATGATTCACACTAGATTAAATTCATTCGTACCGTAAAATATCCGAACGTTGAAAGCATGTGATGGGAACGACAAATTGAACTCTGGAGTTTGCAGCCAAAGTACGATGTATGCATAATAGCTATTGGTTTACAATAAGGTTTACCTTTTTTTTGCATTTTATTCACAATATTTTAGGTAAAAAATTACTTAAAGGTTAAAATTCGCAAAAAGATTTTTTGGTTGGTTTAAAATTTTGAGTGGTTTTTAATAAAACCAGATATAACCAGAAGACACTATTTTTTGTATTTGCACTCTTTTTGGGACGTGCCAGTGTTTTTGACGGAATCGAACTTACAACGATCGCTATTACAATCAGATACTGCCACACCCACAACGACAACAAACAAACAAAATAATTATTTTATGTATTCTCTTTATAATTTAGTGGTACATGTTGGTGCAAAAGTAGAATACTGTTGAAAACAAGGAAGAATTTATTAAACCGCAACTTAAGTCCCAAATGGTTACCACGTAGACTCGAAATTTAAACATTTTATTCAAGAAAATAGTATAAACTGGTTATTCTTACCATATTTCTTGAAGCACTAAAAGTCATAGGATGTTTTATTAAGTAGAACTAACGTTTTACGTTCAAAATTTTTATATATAACTTGGATTTACTTATAAATATTGCTAGCGTGTGCTTCAGAACTCTATAATGTAATATTTAAATATTATATTTTGATATTTTAACGCCACGGCAATTTTTATGTATCATATCTCTAAATTTTTTATTCAATATATATTCAGCTTTACTGTGCTCACACAGCAGGGTACGCAGAGGGATCCTAGTGTTAAGATACTTTGTCCCCCATATACGCCCAATTTTGAGGGCATTGCGTATTGCGATCGCCCCGCTTTGCCTCGACACCAGAGCGAAGAAAAGAAAACACAAATTCAAATGAATATTTTATATCCTTGAGTGGGCATCAAACCCACAATCAGCCGATTGGCCTCATTTCACAGATAGAACAACTAGCATAGGTAGTTTTGATATACTAATTTTCTACTTAATAGATAAGTACTATACTAAATTATATCTCATAAACACCATAAATGTGAAATGACTCAATTTGAATATAGTACAGTGAGTCGTTATCTTCACCTACAAACAAGCGAGAATGGGGGCCAAGTTCTGTGTTCAGTCAGAATGAAATTAAAGCTCAAGATCTCTCCGCTCTCTTAATATATTACTGATGCACGTTGAATTATTAAGGGTGAACAACCTAAGTAATAAAGCACAAACATTTTTTTTAACATCTTGTTAAGAAAAACATATTAAAAAAATGCAATTAACTTTTTAGTTTATGTTGAATATAAATTAAAATATAACATATTCAAGTAATACTTGAGGCCGTCGTGGCACAAGCGCACAAATGTGTAACTGTAACGCGACGGTTATGGATTCGATCCCCACTCGGAAGAATGAATTATTATTTACTAATATTTTCATTTCTACGCTCTGGTACCACGAACGCCTTGAAAATTCCACAGAAGGTGGATAACGGAGTGTCTCAACACTAAAAATAAATCAAGTAATACGCTTTCTCCTCTTACCCTACACCATACAGCAGTCTGCAAACACATAATATCTGTTAAACATAACGATCACGTAATGCAGCTTAAAACGGGACGTGGCTCCGCGCTAGCACTTACTGAATTGTCCCTGCAAGCTGAGCTCGAACTCTGTGATATTAGAGAAAATTAATTATTTCATATTATTAACTGTTCTATCCTTTTAAGTATTTGACATTTATTATTAGTAAACATTTTTTTCTTGTCGCATTGGAATCTCTACCGATCATCATTTAACCTGCAAAGTCGCGGCGTCAATTTTTTTTGATATTATATGTCTAAATAATTTTAAATACGATATATTATATTAGATTTTGAGGCCAGTCGTGGCGCAGGGGCACAAAGTGTGACTGTAAATCGACTGGTTGTGGGTTCGATCCCCACTCGAGGAGATGAAATATTTACTTAAATTTATATTTCCATTTCTTCGCTCTGGTGTCGAGGCTAAGCGCGGCGTTGAGTTCTGCCACTCAACACGCAATGCCTCCAGAAGTCGGCAGAAAGTGGGGAACGGAGTGTCTTAACACTAGGTTCCCGTTGCCTACCCTGCTGTATGCGGGATACAGCATGAAGCTGAAAGAAATATTATATTAAATCAGCTTCGCGGTGTATTTAGTGTTCAAACACTCCGATACCCGTTTTCTGCCGAATTCTGGAGGTATTGCTTGTTGAGTGGGGAAAGTCAACGCTGCGCTTTTTCTCGACACCGAGACGAAAAAATTAAAATATAAATTTAAATAAATATTTCATTTCCTAGAATGGGAATCGAAGCCACAACCAGTGGCATTTAGTTATACACTTGTTTGTGCCCCTGCGCCATGACGTACTTCTTATACTGTAAGATAATAAATAAATGTATAACAAACTTTTTATTATATATGATCATATGGCGATACATAAACGAAAACATTTGCACTTTGCATACTGGACAGAAAGAAACTACATTAGTGTTTTGTCTTTCCTTGCCAGAAAAGCTTCTATGGGATAGACATTTATTCTAATAAAATTTAAACTCACAATGCTATGCAAGGGTTGATAAGAATTATTTTTTCCAAAGTGTTTATGGGCGTAACTTAACGCCGCGTCTTATTTTCCGATTTTTAAACCTGCACCTATTTCTTATTTCTATGCAAGAATTATACAAAGCTGCATTTCTATCAAAGATTCTTTTTTTCACTGTACCACCACAAAGACCTAATATTAATAACGCAAAAAATGAAAAACGAGGATCATAAAACCGGGAATGATAAAAAAAAAAAAATCCTAATATTTAAATGATAATTAAGTAAAACACCTACTTTTGTTCAGCATAAACCGTTTTCATAATAAATGCTTTTTTAAATAACAAAAACATTAGGGTGGCGAATGGGGAAGGTATTTAGGGGAAAAATTATAATTAAAAACTGTTCAAGCAGAATATTAGAACTGTTTTAACGTAGCTTTATTTATTCTTTTATGGCTTTGCATTTTATATTTAATTATGTAACATAGAAATGGGTGCCTGATTCTTATATTTTTTTTATATGTGGAATGTTGGAACTCAACGTCCCCCGCCGCTTTATCCTGTTAAATATTAAGTAATTTATTACCCCAAGCGGGTAACGAGCCCACAACCCTTGTGTTTACATTCACATTCTGCGCCACTGCGCCACGACACGCCTCTACACTTCTCATACTACTAAACCAATATTAATAATATGGACTATTTAAACCAAAACAGATCATTTCGAAACGACTCTTGGTTTTCGAAAAAAATGTGGAAAAATATAAAAACACTCATATACTTACGAAATATAATAGCATTCGATGTTGGAAGACTAAATCAAAAATAAAACAGATCAATCACTCAAG
Source organism: Heliconius hermathena (assembly GCA_013403705.1). NCBI lineage: Eukaryota > Metazoa > Arthropoda > Insecta > Lepidoptera > Nymphalidae > Heliconius > Heliconius hermathena. Next base: position 105,137 of record JAAIXJ010000548.1, on the reverse strand, counting down.
GCTAGTTCCAAGAATATTACAAATACATATGTTACACTGATAAAGTGATAACCTCCTTTTTTTGATGTCAGTTAATAATAAAATCTTAGTTTATCGATGACTGTACATGGAAGATATGTATGTGTATTAGAAAAAAAATTGTATTGAAGATTTAACTTAATAGACCCAAAACAATTGTTTTTGATTTTATTTTTTGTTTTATCTATTGATCTCTGCGTTTTTCACGCTAACCTCAGAAACCGCTTAACCGATTTAAACATAGTTTGCACTATTATATTTTGGCAAATTTTCTTTAACATTTAGTATTTCTTTTCTTTCAATGGGTTCATAAATAAAAAGTTACATCTGTATAAAGCATTTTTAAATTGCTATAGATTACTATTTTATTGAATTGGCTGAAACTTTTGGTTTTCGATGTATAGATATTGTCTTTAGAATGATAATGTTATAGCCCAAGATCTCGGGGCCGTTAGACCTACGTCATTTCAGCAAAGCTGAAATTTTGAGAACTATTAGTCTAGTGGGGGCCTTTCTGAAGTAGGTCCAAAGACAGGTACATCTCTGTTTGGGAGGATGTTTCAGCTATCGTTTAAATATTCAGATCAATCAGTCTGGGTATTTATACGATACGGGGTTGAAATAGTCCGTAAATAAAATATATAAAATTAAAGCTTGCTTATATAACGTACTTTAAACAACCTTTAGGATGTCTGGTAGGAGTAAAGGCCCACGTAAAGGGTCTACTAATAATAAATATACATTATTTATATTATTCTTAATAACATATTTAAATACGTTGCCGCTACCTCAAAGTGAATACTCTACTTTCAAGTTAGTAAGTACGCATACCATCTTAACTATATATTAGACTATTAATCCTCAAAATTTCAGATTTTCTAAAATGACATAGGTCTGGGGGCCCTGGGATCTCCGTCTATTATTAAAACACGTAAGTAATCCAGTTTAATAAGTATATAATTGCGTTATTCAAGCAGGCGAAGACGTGAGCGGATCGCTAGTATATTATATAACAACCCATTTTTACCCTTATAAAAGGGTTGAAATTGTCAGGAGGAATTGAAGCGCAACATGTCATGCTCTATTTCTTACAAAGGTTACTTACAGGTCGACGTTTGCGGGCTTTAAATAACTTTAGGGGTTCAGATTACCTTAATGCTATAGAATAAAACAGAAAATACTATTTTGCTGTCAATTATTATTTAACCGACTTCAAAAGAGAACCCTCTTTCTTTGATTCTAAGGCAAAACTACGTCAATAATTCTTATTTTTTCTCTTAGTGTCTTGCCGTATTCCGCATATAGTAAGATAGGCAGAGGAAACGCTCCGTTACCCTTTTGCCCATGTTGGATGGTGGAAGTTAGAGCTGCACTTTATCATCCCTAGGCAGGTATCGAACCTATAACCACCGCGTTTAAAGTCAGATACTATGCCACGGCGATGTCATTTTGTTTATTATTTCTTAATTATCTTTATTTTGAAGTGGGATATAATTAAAATATGATTTTAGTATTTTTATTTCTTACTTTACTAGATCTATATTTTTTTTTTACTCTAATACTCTATATTTTTTTTTGCCAGGCTCTCGTAGCGCAGTGAAATAGCAAAGCATAATGCTTATGGGTTCATTTCCCACTCGAAAGAATAAGTTTATTCTAATTATTTTCATTTCACAGTTCTAATAGGACAAAATACAGCGTTAAATTCCGCCTCTTAATACGCTATGCGTGAAATTTGGAAGTAAAGTGCAAATCGTGATATTTTAACATAAAAATTTTATTTACTCCTGTGCGAGTAAAAGCGTACAACCAAAAAAAAAAGTAAATAAATAGATCTTCGTGTTTAAAATCGAACCCAGAACAACCTTTTCATTCAACAATTTATAAAAGGATTTAGCAACATAAATAGATTTATTATTCTAAAGATGTACTAAGCTTTGCAAAGCCCCAACTAAACTGTTCTAGCGTATCGAATTTTACCATTTCGCCCTATGCGTAATGAGAGCGTGACCACAAACCGTTTAGGGTTGCTTGTTTATACATACACCTGTCCAATCACTGGTAAATCTGAGCCCCTTTGTAAAGAGAATTAATGAATATGTATGTATAAAATTAGGTATATATTTTTTTAGCTTCACGCTGTATATAGTAAGGTAGGCAAAGGGAACCTGGGAACGTTTAAGATACTTCCGTTCTGCATTTTCCGCTGGATTATGGAGGCGTTGCGTGTTGAGTGGCGGAACTCAACATCGTGCTTTTGCCTCGACACCAGAGCACCAAAATATTAAATATGTCATTTCCTCGAAATCGAGATCGAACCCATAACCTACCGCGTGGTCTCACCATTATACATAATTATGTTATTACATTATATTTGTTTGTTACGTGACAACGCGCCGTCGCGTTTAGTTCCGCCACTTAGCACATATTGTCTCAACTGAAGTGGAGAACGGAGTGTCTTGAAACTAGACTCTCTTTGCCTACTTTGCTATATGCGGGATACAGCGTGAAGCTGAACAAAAAAAATTAATAAGCCAACAAATTACACTGATATCATCAGTGCCATAAGAGCTTCATTTCTTTGTTAGAAAGATATAGCTCCCAAGCAGATAATTTTGAGATAGGCCCTAGGCGATTCAGGTGTAGTATAAACCTTAACGCCTTAGAGCGCGTCTACCGTGAAATCATGCTGGCACAGCAAATTAGATTATTTAGAAACTACTGCTACACACCTTGAGACGCTTACAACATATAGATAGATAAATAGATAAAGCTTTCTATGTAAGTCTACATTAAAGGACGATATCGGTTTTTAATCTTTTAGGAAATATTTTTATCAACGACTAGAGGGCGCGCGCAGCTTCGCCCGCTTATTTGCACCCTTAGTGATGATTTCTAAAAAAAGCACGAAACACGTGTTCAATAAAATATTTTTAACAGTCTGAATTTATTTTTTTATAAAAATCGGTGGCGATTTAAAGATTTTTCCATATAAACTTTCAACCCCTTATTTGAACCCTTAGGGGGTGAATTCTAAAATATCATGAAACACGTGTTCAATGAAATCTTTTTAAGAGTCTGAATTTCAAATTTTATAAAAATCGGTGCTAATTTAAAAATTTTCCCATACAAACTTTCAACCCCTATTTCATCCCTTTAGGGTTAAAATTTTTCAAAATTCCTTCTTAATGGATGTCCAAATTACGAAAATAAACATCTTTCCGAATTTCAAGTTTCTACGCACAGCGGTTACGGCTGTGCGTGCGTCTTACCTCAGTCAGTTAGGTACATGTTCTTTTATATATATATATAGATGTCTGCAAAGAGAACGTCGTGGCGCATGGTTGCAAGGGTGTGACTGTAACGCAGTGGTTGTAGGTTTGATTCCCATTCAGAGAAATGGATTATTATTTATAAATATTTTCATTTCTTCGCTTTGGTACCGTGGTAAAAGCACGTGAAATACAAACAAAATGCAGCAAGATCCATCGAAAACAAGCAGCATAAACGTATCTTTTGATTGTGTTGACTTACGCCCAATATTAACAACCTATCTCCAACGTCAATCTTAGATTGTTTCATATATCTATCCAATCTAGAGATTGGATAGATGTATGAAACAATCTAAGATTGACGTTGGAGATAGGTTATTAATACTGGGCGTTAGAAGCTTGATCTTTTCTGTGGTCCAAGGGACCGCATATCTGAATATTTTATATGAATTTCGGATCGGCACGTCCATGGGTTCTTGAGATAAATGCTCTTAACAGACGGATAGACGAACAAAGTGATCCTATAATGGTTCCAGATTTTCTTTTTGAGGTACGGAATCCTAAAATAGAAATATTATATATTATTTTTAATCACTTATGTTTTTTTTGTAATAGAGGTAACCAGAATGAGCCTTACCCTACAATACTTAGGTATAAGCTGAATCATAATATAAGCATTTAGAAGGAAGATTAAACAAGAAAATATGAAAATAAAGCTATTACGGCCGTAGGTATTTTATTAATTTTTAACGAAAAATGTTCACAGTTTAAAGTATTATGAAAGGCGAGTTTAGCGTTTTTTGCAATACACGTTGTATTTTTTCAGCGACTATCACATAAAATATTTAAACTGCTTTATATACAGCCGTGGCTAAAAGTGTGGAGCGTCCATATTTTAATTTTTTTGAGTACTAATAATCTCTAAAAATTTTAAAACTTAAATTAAGTAAATTTAAATTTAGAATTGACTAAAGTTTTTTAGAATTTTAATTATGCTATTACTATTATCGTACCTACATATTCCACACTTCACATCAGATTCGAAAATAATTATAAAATTATTTGAACCATCAAATCCATATTTTTCGCCCATTGTCCCAATAACGGGACTAACATAATAGAAGATATTAAAATGAAATTGACTCTTGTATCTCACTTTGAGCAAGTAATCACCATTTAAATTGTCCAGGCCAGTTGTGGTGCAGGGGCACAAAGTATGACTGTAAAATCGACTGATTGTGGGTTGAACTATTAATTAAGTATTAATAAATCGTGTATTCAGATCCTCCGCTGCCACCGTACTAATTATTAAGTTGTAAATATATATTAAAAAAATAAAAAATTAAATCAGCTTCACGCTGTATCCCGCACACAGCAAGGTAGGCAGAGGGAACCTAGTGTTAAGACACTCCGTTCCCCACTTTCCGCCAAGTTCTGGAGGCATTGCGTGTTGAGTAGCAGAACTCAACGCCTCGCTTTGCCTCGACACCAGAGCGAAGACATGAAAATATAAATGTAAATAAATATTTCTTTTTCTCGAGTGAAGATCGAACCCACAGTCGATTTTACAGTCACACTCTTTGCTGCTGCGCCACCACTGGCCTCAATATATTTTATGACAATTAAATATTTAAAGTACGAGGGTACTTTGCAACTATAGTTAATAGCTCAAATGTTAGTCCCCAGGTATCATTAACACTAAACGTAGGCGTTTCGAAACAACTGCACTCAATTATTTGCCGGAACACATTCGCGGTAAATGTATTATTAGTGATGGTACCGATTGATATCGATATAATTTATCATTTTCGATAAGTTAGAAGTCAAAACTTTGTTAACTTTAAATACATGCATGTGTGTGTTTTTTTTTTCTTAACTCAACTAAATTGACTATCTAGACGCCTTACAATATATAAAATATAATTTTCGAATTGGGTATTTATGTAGGTTAGACCGAGGCGAACACGAATATTTGAAAAATAATCATGAACCTTATATATGAAATAACCCTTCGCCCCCGATAATATGATCCAAATAATTGAAGATTTTTTTAAATAAATATTTTGCGCTTTTACCTACCATGTTATTCTTCAAAACTAAAATATATACTGAGACAGGCCCTTTTCTACAATATAAGATGTATAACTCAAAATTTTATAATAACATAAATCCTTTGAGTTATATAATGAAATTATAAGTCCTTACTTTAGATGAGCACCAAAAATGTAACATACCCAACAATCGCTGTCGAGCAGCACTGACACTGATGTAAACAACGAATCAAAAATCTACCGTTGATGAGTAAAAAGGGTTGGAGAGGGGGAAGTAAGACGCTACACGTTTGAGTTATTTGTCTCACGTTATTTAAAATATCAACAATTTTCTTGAGGCCAGTCGTGGCGCAGTGGCACACAGTGTGACTTTTAAATCCGAAATATTTACTTAAATTTATATTTCCATTTCTTTGCTCTGATGTCGAGGCAAAGCGCGGGGTTTAGTTCAGCCGCTTAACACGCAATGTCTCGAAAATTGAGCAGTATGTAGCAAACGAAATGTCTTAACACCGAGTTTCCTCTGTCTCTCTCCAAAAAATAAAAGAAAGCAATAAATATAAAAAATAATTTAATAAACATCGACAAAGTGTCACAGCTCTAAAAGAAACACAATTTATAGCGTGTCTTCCTTAACGTAGTGCATTAAGTGAATGTATTGGAACTACTAATGTGCTTTATATTACAGTAATAACTGCAAGCAAGTTATGTACTTAAGTTACTATTAATATTGTAGTAAAATAGGTAAATAAGAGACTTATTTATGTATTATTATAGGTTTTTTTTGTGGGGCTATCGTGAAAAGATCAACAGCTTCTGACTTCTCACTCAAGGGAAAGCGTGGCGTTAAGTTCCACCTCTCAAAACGTAATGTCTCAAAATTTTAGCAGATAGTCGAGAGCGGAGTGTCCTAACACTATCCTTTGGCTTCGGCTTCGCTCTTTACTTTCTGCAAATTTAGAGAGTGGAACATAACGTCACTCTAAACTACTTGTCAGTGGGAGAAAAATATATTCCACAAGCTAATTTTTATTATGACATTTTATTTTTTATTTTTAATATTTCTCCCTTAATAATAAGGTATTATCCTTCTGACTGTGAAATCAACTGGTTGTGGGTTCGATCCCCACTCGAGGAAATGAAATATTTATTTACATTTATATTTTCATTTCTTCGCTCTGGTGTCGAGACAAAGCGCGGCGTTGAGTTCCGCCACTCAAAACACAATGCCTCCAGAACTCAGCGGAGAGTGGGCAAAGGAGTGTCTTAACACTAGGCTCCCTCTACCTACTCTGTTGTGTGCGGGATACGGGGTGAAGCTGACTTTTATTTAATTTAATATAGATTTGTGTATTTTCAAATAACATAAAAAATTGTTTATTGAATTCTGTACCTGCTAAATTAAGTGAAAAAACGTTGACAAATATTTTCAAGGAGGCGAGACAGTCATGGTGCAGTGGCAGCGTATTACTGTAAACGCGCCGGGTTCAATTTCCAGTCGGGAGAATGAATTAGTTTCATCTCCTCACTTACCAAGGCAAAGCGCGCCGTTGAGTTCCGCAAATTAACTCGTAATGTATCGTTTTTCACTTCTTTATCTTTGTCTATCCTGCTGTTTGTGGATTACAACGTGATACAGAATAGAAAAATATTAAAAAAATATTTTTTATTTCTTATATTTTCGTTTTACTATCAGAAGCGCAAAAATAAAAATAATGTTCGAGTATCAATAACTACGTAGAAGGGATCGTTTATTGACAAAGAAACGTAAGTAATGAATATATATTATATATTTCCTGATACTTTTTCCTTGACACAAGTTAGCAAAAATGTAAAAGGAAAATATAAAACTTATATAAATGTAGGTACATGCTGTGTATACAAGACAAATTTTCATAAAAATAATATATAATTTAAATGCAATGGTCGTGGGTTATATTCCCATTCAGAAGAATTATTTTTTTAATTTACTGGCTTTTTCATTTCTTGTAAAAAGTTCGAAGTGAAATGTAAAAATCTCCTTATATGAAAATGATTTAATTTTGACTTTGGCTTTGAACCCGCGACCATTGGAATACGATACCCAACCCTATACGGTTATACGTGACCCAACTAAATAGTTAGTATAGCTAACCAAAAAAAATAATTTACATAACTATTATAACAGAAAAAATACAAAGTCTGTTCAACTCTGTTCTAAATCGTCTCTTCTGTTATAAATCGTCCAGTTTGAAAGCAATAAATTAAGGTAATATTTTTCTTACTATGAATATTTTATTGCGATTGAGGACATAAATCTGGAACTGCGTATAATACTACAAATGGAAGTGGAAACGTTGAAATACGATATAAATTATCGTTTAATGTATAGAAAAATAACGTATTACAGAAAATCTTTTACTTTTTAGCATTTATTGCATTTATTACTTTTTTAAATAATTAATATAATCTTACTAACTACTCATTTATTTAAAAAAAAATATGACTACGACCATACAATATACATATTGAAAGTCTAAGTAAAAAAATGACGTTTCTTAACTACGTTTTATAAGTCTTTGTAGACACATAAAACACACCAGATATGTTTCCCGGATTGAAATATCCAGCTGTGGTAACTTCATTTTCAAAACATTTACCTTTAGAAAAATCTTTAAACGAATCACATTTCCACGCTAGATACCCTGGATTTTGTACTGTGTCCGCCCAATATTTCATACAAGATTTGTGACTGCACTTCACCGCGGAATATCCGAGACTAGTGAAGAAGTTAGTATCACAGTGAGGCTGAGTTTTTCCATCGTTGAAAAAGAAATCTTCGTCCGCCAAAACACTTGTTGTGCCCAAATTTCCTGCATTGCAATGATATACTTCTACAAAATCCGCTACACCTGATCTTAGTTGTTCCTGGATAAAACTATTGGAAAAACATGGTCCTGCTGGATCGATGCCAGTTATACGCCAGATTTTTTCTCCGGTTGTATTTGTGTAGGTCGTTCCAGCATATCCTAGAATTTGTCCTCCTAAGCTATGTCCAATACAGTGTATTTTATTCGACAAAAATCCATAAGACCTGAACCTTGCTAGAAGCTCCCCTATAGCCTTTCCCAGATAATAAGCGTAAAATACAGAACGCTCGTAACTTCTCCGTTCTCCTCCATCAACTGATGTGTAAGCTGAATGATCCAATATCATCAGATATATATTTGGTACATCTTTGAAGGCGGCACGAATAGTTTCCGAAGCATTTTTAATGATATGTGATTTGTAGCCTGGAACAAATACTATGAGACGTCTGGAAACATCTAAATTGTAGACCTTTGTGAATGCCTGAAGAGCGCCATCTATAGTGTAACTCAAGTTGTAATTATTTTGAAAATCATAGAAGTATACTTGTATGTCACTCACATCTACGTCCTCAGTCTTGTTATGGTCACCTGAAAATAATAAAAAGATCATTTTAGATCTATTTTAATGAACGGAGATTCAAGAAACCCATTATTCTGCTATCCGCAGTATCCGCTCTCTATATGTATGCATTTAGATGACGACAAAAATTACATAAAAAATATAAAATTTTACCCAATATTAACAATCTTGTGCAGTTTTAAAGTTATCAAGTCGTAAATCAAGTTTAATTGATAAAGATCAAATATCAAGATAAAATAATAAATCAAATTTAATTGTTAAATATTTAACGATCTGTAAATTAATAGTGTAAACAAAGACAATACAACGTCTATATAATTTATCGCCAACGCATTTCATATTTGAATGCGGCACAATAATTAATATTCCGATAACTTATTACTGTACATTTATTATAATTAAAATAAATTATTTTATTAATATATGATTTAATTTAAATGAAGGCTTATTATTTATTTAATTATTAAAGAAAATTGTTAATTATATATAGTTTAAATAATAAAATACTAAAAATATGATAGTAAAGGTAAAAATTAGGAGAAGTTATAATGATTAGGAGGTATACAAAATTATTTATAATTTTATATGAGATAAAAGTTATATTTCATCAAATATACCTTTCAAGAAATGAAAAATAACTATACGACCTCGAGCAACTTATTTGGTAGCAGAAGTCACCATGGATCTTTGTCTTGGTTCTATCTAGAACGAGGAAACTAAAATAATTCGTTTCCCTAAGTGGGAATCGAATCCACAATTACCGAGTCTACAATACCGCTGCGCACAAGAGCCTTGTGTTAAGAGCCTCCGTTCCCATTAAGACACCTAATTCGTAATTCGTTACCAGAGCGAGGAAAATGAAAACATTTAAAAATTTTAATGGAATTGAACCCACAACTTGTGGTCCTTACAGTCGCGCACTTGTACGTCACGGCTAGCCACAACAATAATACTTTTTATTATTTTATATTATATACCTCTACTATTGATCGATTATTTTCCTCAGCAAAGGTCACTGTAAGTCATACACTCTTATGAATAGAAACCATTTAACTGATTTATATAACAGTACTAAATGTTATATGACATCATCGACGTAAAGTAAGACCATGTAGTTCTTAATTAAATAAAACGTTAAGAACGCGAATGTTTGCGAATTTAGAACTTACTTAAATAAACATTAATTTTGTTTATAATACGATATTTCCTTATTCTGGTTAGTAGTTAGTGCCTATTATAAGAAGTATGTGGCAGCGAAAAGTGGAGAATAAAGTGACTCAATCCGTTTTCTCTGTCGTAATATCAAAATTAAAAAAAAAACAAAGAGAAACTATTCTATACAATATAGTAAAAACAGCTACAAGATTCCTTTTGGTGTCTAATAGCAATACTAGTAACGACAGATCTACTCAACACCTTGACAAAAGACCTTGCAAAGATTCAACTTCAATTAACCTTACCTTACTCTAAATAAATATGTATTTCTGAATATATAGATATTTTTAAAGCACAATAAGAAAGAAATAAGATAAAATACCCAAAAGGTATTATACTTAATAATTGGTTTCCAATTTCCTTACTCATTGATATCTATTGGCATGTAATTCCAGTTAAACACATGTTTTCTTCTTGTACCAGAAAAGATAAAAAAGAAGAAACAACAGCAAAATACTCACAATTAATATATCCAGAATATAAAACAGATTTAGAAGGACCATAATCGGCCACCCAATTCGCTGTGGAGCCAGCAATTAGAAAGGCACTAATAAAAATGTACAGCTCCATTGATTACCGACCGTCCATGTCAACGGTCAGATGATAACTGACGATTATACAAACAAACATATCGTTGCTTTGAAGATGAAGAGAGTCAACCCATATATTACAAGTTTTAAAATATTCTATACTAGTATTTTAAAGTTAAATCGTTCGTTTGGTTGAATATGTTAACACAGCAGGGTACGCAGAAGGAACCTAGGAACCTAGTGTTAAGGCACTAGGTTCCTATTAAGACACTTCCGTTCCACATTTTTCATTAATTTATTAAGAATACACATATTCAGTCTCGAAACTCAACTTCTATACCAGAGAGAGGAAATCCAAATTTTAAATATTTCTTTCCTTCATGTTGGAATACATTTATAATGTGTCATCGTTCACACAGAACTCTTAGTTTTTTCCAGGCGAAGTATTACCCGATTTAGAGGAAAAAGTCTAAATTACTTCCAGATGTAATTTGAAATTATTATTTTTTGTACATATTATATTTTTAATTCAATTGTTTCACTTCCTTTTTAATTGTCTTGAAACTTATAATATGTGGCTTGGCTCTCTTTATCATTGAAACTATGTATAATGTTTCATTATAAATAAGTATTGCTATCTCTACACGTGATTATTTTAAAGCTAAAGTTGATTAAACCAATGTTGACGCCAATACTGATTCACTTATGATGCTTTTTAGTTGTACGTGGTATCCCACAAATATAAGACGAGGCTGAGGGAACCCCGTGTTAAGACACACCGTTCTCTACTTTCCCCCGAATTTATCGATAGCGTGTGGAGTGGCGGAAATCAACGCTGGTCTTTTACCTTGGTGCCAGAGCGAAGAAATGAAAATATTAATAAATAATATAAGTCATTAATACTTATTTAGAAAACGTATAAAAATTTGAACGCAGCGGGACTCGAACCCGCGCCTCCTGGAAACCGACCAGGCGCTCTGACCACTAAGCCATGCGTTCAATTGGTCAGAGCGCCTGGTCGGTTTCCAGGAAGCGCGGGTTCCAGTCCCGCTGCGTTCAAATTTTTATACGCTTTCAAATTAAGTATTTTTCTTTCCTAAGTGTGGAATAACACTTCAAAATGTTTAAAAAATATAAGTCATTTCTCTGTGTGGAGATCGAACTTAAAACCGTCGCGTTACAGTCACACTCTTGAGACCTTGCGCCACGATGACCTCCATAAGAAATATGCTTATTTCAATTTTGATTCATAATATCAGCAGGATATTCATAATATAAAAATTAAGTATCTACAAACTTCTTAATTAGAGATCCTTAAGACAACTCCTTCTCCTTTATAACTTAAAGCATGAAAACACCAGTTCAAAATTGAATAAGCCCTTTATCCCACGACTTGTTAAAAGAAAGTGAATCACTAATTATCAGTTAGAAAGGATCAGGGAGGTGCGAAGGCGAAAAGTCAATTAAAAACTTTTATCGTGCCTTGACGATAAAACGTTAATTACTAGTTAGGCAATCTTATCTCGTATTTTTATTTTCTTTGTAAAAATCAATAATAGTCTCCTTAGGGATAGGATAGACAATGGGATTTTCCAAAGAATAGTGGTCTCCCTAGGGATAGGATGGAAAATGGTTTCGATTTTTATAGTTTAGCTTTGCTGATTAAAACGACTACCACGATGGTAGCTTGACTGTACATATATCATATACGAGTATAAAATGTTTGTGAGTTCGGTCTTTATGGGATTTTTTTTTATTATCGCTGTACTCTGCATAAGACGAGGTAGACAGGTAGACAGTAAGCAATCCGTTTACCAGTTTCCGCTGAATTCTGTTAGCATAAGTCAAAACTCAAGATCTTCAAAATTAAAAAAAGCAAAATAAAATATCTATATAGTAGGTTCAATTCCAAATAAGATATCAGATTATAAGGGAAACACGCAAAAAAGACTAATGTAACAAAGATAAGCGTATAAACACAAAGGAACCACCGAATGTCACGCGCCTCACATCAACGCAAGATTAATGCAGACATCACAAAAGGTATCACGATCCACGACTGCGGTGCTTCGGGAAATTAAGGAGACCAAGAAATATGAGTACATAAGAATAACGCGTAATGTAAAACCATAATTTTTCAGTTGATTTATTCTTATTTCTAATGTGAATGTATCTGTCTGTAACTGCTGTGGTTGAGAGTTCGATTCCAGCTCGGGGAAATGGATTAGATTCATTTCCCTACTCTGTCGAAACCAACCAATATATCCAAGACGAAATATGTTGAGTTCGAGCTGGTAAAGAAGTGTTTGGACACCAGGTTCTCCCTTTCTACTTATTAATATGAAAAAAATAAATAAGAATAATGTAAAAAAGTTAGAAATGGATTGCATTGTTATATTACATTTTGAAAAAAAAATAGAGTATAAGAGGATTGCATACCAATTTCAAGATTGAACGTCAACGGGAAGTGCAACTATTAAGAGTTGACAATTTTTTGTTGACAATGGTCTGCAAGTGTATAGCTTAACTGTGACTATAAAACCTGACTGAAACAGTTGTCGGTTCGATTCCCATTGGAGAATGAATATTTTTTTCCTCGATCTGGTAACATAACATAGCGCGGCGTTGACTTCCTCTCAAAAATTCGGCGGAACAGATTGTCTTAAATAGTACTTGGTTCTTGTGATAGGATTCTGCTATACGAATGCAGCGTGATAACTTCACGAAGTGGTATAAAAAACTGTACTGCTACGACTGTACTGCTGTACAGTATAAAAGGACGTAACAAACACTGTCGCTACTTTGTTTCGGTTTAAACAAAGCTTTTCTTCTGAGAAGTCCGACTTTGTGCAATTGAAAAAATATTAGAATAATATTCCAACATTTCTTGCTGTTCTGCGCATTTTCTTAATTTTCTTGAAATCAGTTTCTATACAAGAATAAAACCAGTCAAGTACGAGTCGAATTCCCCCACCACAAAATTAAGTCTGTCAATTTGTACAAATTATAAAATTTAACAGAATTAAATTTGTGGACGTGTCTTTTAATTTTCTATGAAATAAGGTACGTAAATTGATAGGCAAATTATAACGTTTCCCCGAATAGGATTCGAGCCCACAACCATCGCGCAACAACAACATCATTACATGTTATAAATTTAAAAACATCAAAAAATAAAACTACTACAAAAAGTTAAATTTAATACATCCCATATGACGCGCACGAACATTCGTTACCGAACAAAGCAAGTACTTCCCTTCCAAGTGATTTACGTTGTAGCGCGCTAAGGCACAAATTGTAAGGAAAGTTGAAATGGCGACCACTTTGTGTATCTGTCCTTGTCGCTGTTACTTTGTCAAATGAATAGATTTTATATTTTAGATGTGAAGGTTTTCCGGGGGTTCCCCTTTTTAGTAAAAATAAATGGAAGGTAAATATTTTTTTGTTATATCTACCTGTATATTATAAAAAAAGAATTTAAAATAATTGAAAAAACTAATTAAAAAAACGGACTTCAAACCTATTCACGGTGCAGCGCGGGTTTTAATCTCGTTACGCTAATTTTTTTTATACGTTTTCTTATTTTGGAACAACACCTTTAAAATATAATAAATAATTTTATTTAAATTGTTTTTATTTCTACATCCCCGTAACCCAATCGTGGAGTTGATGAAACAACGCGCAATGACTGGAAATCTAGGATTGAAAATCTAGGATTGGTGGTAGTTCAAATACAGATAGTTCCTTTTTATTAAATTAAATTGATAAAGCCCGGGTAAGAAGAACAGGTAAAGCAAATTTATTTTATTTTTCAACGATCCCCACTCGGAGATATGAAATATTTAATATTTCATTTCCTCTTTCTAGTAGCTAGCCATAGCGCGGTGTTGAGTTCCGCCATTCAACAAACAAAGTCTCCAGAATCTGGCGGAAAGTGGTCAAAGAGATTATCTTTAACTGAATGGAATTTCTTAACACTAAGTTCCCAGGTTCCCTCTGCCTACTTTGCTATGTGCGGGATTTAGCGTGAACCTACAGAAAACTGCAACAACGAACACGCAACTGCTTTCATGTGGCTTTCGTTTCACTAAATGACCATTTAAATACTACTTACAAGTTTTCGTACCGTTTTCAATGAAATTTAGAACCAAAACGAGATATTGCTTAATTGGAATGCCGGAACTTAGCGCAGTGTTTATATTTACTGAAGCGTGAAAAAGATTAAATATATTGTTTCTCAGAGCGGAGATCAAATCCATAATCATCATATTAAAGTTAGACATTGGTCTATTTCCAAATTATATTTAGTTTTTTTTTTTATTAATGGAAGATTGATACAACATTTGATTTGTTAATTTCTAACGATGGACATGTACAGCAGCATCACTGAAATAACGTTTTACGTTTTCGTTACATGCAAATTTATGTTTTTACCATATGAGCCTATATTTTGATTTAACAAAGAGACAAAACATATCCCGTAAATAGCAGGAAAGACAGAGGTAACCTAGTGTCGCAGTTACTGCCCAATATACGAGACATTGTGTGTTAAGTGGCGGAAAGTAACACCGCGTTTTGTCTTATTGCGAAGAATCATTTACAATCAGACGCTTGGTGCCACGATGGCCTTATATCCACACTATAAATCAGACTCACGTTGCATTCCGCACAGTGTGAACCTAGTGTTAAGGCACTCCATTCCCCCTTTTTACACCGAATTCTGGAGGCATTGCATGTTGAGTGGCGGAATTCAACGCCGCGCTTTCGCTTCGACACCACAGTGAAAAAATGAAAATATACATTTAAATAAATATTTCATTTTCTCGACTAGGGATCGAACCCACACCCAGTCTCGTTAACATCGATATCCACACTATAAGTCCTACTATAATATTATATAGATAAGGAAGTTAAAGCGTTTTACCACCTGTTACAGATAAATAAAGGAACGTGAGCATATGTACAACACTACAGATGCGGCTTAGGCCTACTTAAACCTTTGATGAAGTAATGTAAAGTTTCAGGGAGGAATGCTTTATGTAATGTTATTTAATATAAAGACGATTAAAAATATTAATATTGTTAGAAACCGGAAGCGGTTAACGTTTTTTTTAAAAAAACACTATATGAACACATATCATCTATATGTTTCTAAACTATTTGGAAAAGGATACTGTGTTATTGCAATAAGTGATATGTATCACCTACTAACAATACTTCACACTAGTTTCCTTCCAATTGGCTACAAGCAACTGCTTGGCATAATTCCACTGCTTTCGCTAGCAATATTGCATATTGCAAATTTCCAAATAATATAAAAAAATAAATAAATAAATCAGTTTCACGCTGTATCCCGCACACAACAGAGTAGGCAGTGGGAACCTAGCGTTAAGACACTCCGTTCCCCACTTTCTGCCCAATTCTGGAGGCGTTGCGTGTTGAGTGGCAGAACTCAACGCCATGCTTAACCTCAGAGCGAAGAAATGGAAATATAAATTTAAGTTAATATTTCATCTCCTCGAGTGGGGATCGAACCCACAACCAGTCGGTTTTACAGTCACACTTTGTGCCGCTGCGCCACGACTGGCCTCAAATTTTTATGTTTTCTGAATACTATTTTATGCTTTTTCAATTAGATTTTAACCGTCGTGGGTTTTTTCAATTTTTTTTTAATTTATTTTTTGCCACACACACGAAGATATAGGTCATAGCTAATTATATGTATATATAATAAACCTATTTAATTATGCATAAAGCCGTCCCTCAGTACACGTCGTCTCTCATTCCTGTTCATCACAAATGCAACGGTTATCTCTCCAAGTCTCACTCCTCACCGACTTATAAATTTAATGTTCTAAAGGATTTACGGAATTATAACTTTGTAACACGAAATTCAGTTCGTGTTCAAACATTGTATAGATAATGCTTTGAATTTAGAAACGTTAATAAATTGTTACGGTTTGAAGTTGAATGTGGATTTCGTAATGGCGAAGATAAGAGGATTGAGGAGTGTTTTTGTCTTTTTTCTTTTCTAATAATTGAAATTAGGTGATTTTTTTTAAATATAAACTGTAAAGGTGATTGTGGGTTCGATTTCCATTAGAGGAAATCAAATATTTTTATTTTTTAAACAAATTATTTCTTCGAGTGGAGATCGAACCCACAACCAATAGCATTTACAGTCACAACTGACCACCAGCCCCCGCGCCACGTCTGGCCTCAATATCGTAATTAGAACATAAATATATATCTATATATATATAACAAGGTTGACATTGTTATTTATAAACTAATCGATGAAACAGACTTCATACTGCCTAGCAACGCACCGCCCTGGCCTATAATATCACTTAAATAAGCAGTAATATTTTTAAATGTTTTTTTAAAGTGTTAATCCACACTTAGGAAAGAAAAATACTTATTTAGAAAACGTATAAAAATTTGAACGTAGCGGGACTCGAACCCGCGCCTCCTGGAAACCGACCAAAAACAGAGTGATATCTATACTCTATCTACTCATGTATTGTGATGCTAACGTAAAAACAAAAAAAAGTTAATATATTTTGAGGCCGGTCTTGGCGCAGGAGCACAAAGTGTGACTGTAAAATTGACTGGTTGTGGGTTCGATCCCCACTAGAGGAAGTGAAATATTTATTTACATTTATGTTTTCATTTTTTCGCTCTGGTATCGAGGCAAAGCGGGGCGTTGAGTTCCGCCACTCAACACGTAATGGATTCAGAATTCGGCGGAAAGTGGGGAACGTTAACACTAAGTTACCTTTGCTTACCCTTCTGTGTGCGGTGTACAGTGTGAAGCTGATGTGATTTTATTTGATTTTAATATATTTTTCATTAAGAAACCGCGGCGGTGAGTACCGGCACCCAACACGCAATACCTCCAGAATTCGGTGAAAAATGGGAAACAGAGTGTCTTAATATTAGCTTCTCTCTATCCACCTGCTGTGTGCGGGATAAAAGGTGGTGGCGTGAAGGTTTTTTTTTAATTTTTAATTCAAGTACATATATAGTAAAATTGAACTAAGTAAATTATTTTGTCTAATATTAACGTACATAACCCACAACAACACAAGTCACTAATTATTTCCCCCAAATATACATTGAAGCCACAACTTGCTAGTCTCCTATTAGGAAATAAATCAATTTTAAAATGCTTTCGACATCAAAACAAAATATAATATAATTTAATACCATCCATTTCTGGTATTTGGAACTCCTTAATTCATATTACAAGAAGGTCTGACCACAGAATGATAAATGGACGCTGAGACCCCGTTTCATTATCATTAATTATTTTGAATTACAAACGTACTCGAATATTTACATAAACGATCGTTAAATGCAGAATGACTAATCATTTAAATCTCTTAAACGAAGAGGTCGTGACGTAGCGGTTGTGGGTTTGATGCCCACTCGGGGGAATTAAATGTTTAATATTTTTGTTTCGTCGCTCTGTAACAAAGCATGGCACGTCCTTGAGTTTCCTACTATTAAAATTTCAGATTTTTCTTTTCATAATAAATCAGCTTCACGTTTTATCCTGCATACAGCAGGATAGGCAGAGGGAACCTAGTGTAAAGACACTCCGTTCCCTACTTTTCGCTGAATTTTTCAAGGCATTGCGTGTTCAGTGGCGGAACTAAACGCCGAGCTTTTGCCTTGGTGCCAGGGTGATGAATTAAAATTGTTAAGAAATAATAAAAAAACATTCCCTCGAGTGGGGATCGAAACCATAACCATCACGTTACAATCACACCCTTATGCCCCTGCGCCGACGGCCTCATTTTTTTATTAAGTTTCAAACATTTTGCTAGCGATTAAGTACTTTACATTTTATTAAAAAACGAGTACATTTTCAAAATAAAAATTTCTAAAGCATTTTTAAAAAAATCTATCATCCTTAAAATTAGACTCAAATACTGTTATAAAAAGTAAAAAGGCTATGTTAAAGGGTATTCGCTTGGCTAGTCTGTGCAGTCGCTCACTTACTCTGTAAATGCTCATTGAGGTAGAACAAAAATGTAACGCAAAAGAAAAGAAATGTTGAAAATTTAAAAGAAATATAAATTAAAAAAAACTCAAAAATAAAATAGCTTAGATGAAAAAAAGTAAAGTATATAAAAGAACTAAAGACGTTAATTTTCTAATATTTTGTTACATAACCGTGTGCATTTATAGCAAAACGCGACAATTTCCACTCTGGTAACAAGGCAAGCGCAGTGTTGAGTTCCCCCACTCAATACGCAATGCCTCCAGAGTTCAACGGAAAGTGGGGAACAAAAGTGTCTCAACGGGAACAGAGTGTCTTAACGCTCAGTTCCCAGGTTCACTACAACAGTTATATTATGTTGTACCACCAAGAAATAGTATCTATTTCCACAAGTTTATTACCGCTAGAAATATTTTGATCTGCAAAATATATAACTTTAAATAAAAGCAACATACGAGAATGTTATTTTATATTACCCGTGTCGCATTTATACGAAACTTCCTTTATTTCGGGTATTACTTTGTATATTAGAAAATTTATAATATTTTCTTCTAAAATTATATACTTTTATTTTGGCGAATTACTTTTAAATTTCTTATTATAAATAGTTTTATAAAATAAGCTGATTGTAACTAACAAATAATATGAATATATTTTAAGGCCGTTGTGGCATTGGGTGCGATTCTATCTCTGGGGAATGAAGGGGGGTGACATGGCATAGTGCGGTTTTGAGTTCTGTCACTCAAACGGAATGCCTCCAGAATTCGGCGGAAAGTAGGGAGTAGGGAGTGTATAAGCTTTAATTTTACAAATACTATTTACGGACTATTTCAAGACCCCTTATTTATAAGCACTAAGATCAATCCGATGTCTCAATCATCCTTCCCGACAGAGATGTATCTGTATTTGGCGCTACCTCTGAAAGGGCCTCACTTTCAAGTTAGCAAGTAGTTTTAACTACATATTAAACTATTTATTCTTAAAAATTTCAGCTTTGTTAAAATGGAGTAGGTCTGGAGGCCCTTGGATCTCAGTCTAATAAGTCCGTGGCTACGTTCAAAGAAGTTAAATTTAAANATCCGATGTCTCAATCATCCTTCCCGACAGAGATGTATCTGTATTTGGCGCTACCTCTGAAAGGGCCTCACTTTCAAGTTAGCAAGTAGTTTTAACTACATATTAAACTATTTATTCTTAAAAATTTCAGCTTTGTTAAAATGGCGTAGGTCTGGAGGTCCTTGGATCCAGTCTAATAAGTCCGTGGCTACGTTCAAAGAAGTTAAATTTAAAGTGATATTGTCTGTAAAATCGGTACTTCCGAAAAGGATTCAAGCTCAACGAAGTATAAAACTAAAAAAAATCCACAAAAATAATATTATAAGATAAATAAATATAATAACAATAAAAAAATTTATCATAAATAAAAATTATAAAATATAGACAAACATATTTTCAAACTTAAGAGCGATACCAACAGTAGATTAAATTTCAATTTAAGGGTTTACAGTAAGTGGTCCGTTTTCCTACCCTTAGAATTTATACTATCTATTTAACGCGGAGTACCCGTCGTAAACAGCCTATAAATGTTATATATATATCAATACCCTCTAGAAATATTATCGTCAATATCGAGTTGTAGAATTTAGACATTATATTTTTTTTTATAATAGACTAGTTCTCCTACCGTGTATTTTTCCGCATGGTTTTCGATTTTTGTGACATATTTTTAACTTCACACACATAGCAGGGCAGGCAATGGGAAGTTGGGAACCTAGTTAGAAGCTAGAAACTAGTCGGGTCTCTATAAGTACAATTATATTGTATGTTGTTATAAAATGATATTGTATTGAATTATATATGTGGACAATTAATATTGAACTGTATGTTGTAAGTGATAGAAAACAAAAAAAACAAAGAGTGTTATGTCACTACTACTCATTCATTTTTCAAAAAAAATACCTTCATATTTTTTTTATATACTGACTAGCTACAATTACCGGAAATTAAAACCTAAAAAAAATTTCATTTCAAATTCGCTAGAGTCGAGAAATTAAAGATGATTGCCTTTTAATTATGACGGCCAGTCTCATCTTTCATTATTCATCAAGAAAATTGTAACTTTTTCAAGTAGGTACATTTAATTTTAAATAATGAAATATCTACTAACTAAACGATAATTATATTTTTTTTTATTTTAGGACCAATCTTTGTGCGTACAAAAACAAGAGAAAGTGGGAGAAATAATCAAATCTATGTGAGAAAAAAAACCGGTTAAGTGCGAGCCGGACTCGCCCACCGAGGCTTCCGTACCAATTTCAGTATTTTGGATCAACAGGGACCACTAATAAAAGTTGAGTAACTTAAGTTTGTACGCATATGCACTCGTTTGAACGACATGATGAAATGAACGACAAATATATGTTTGTATTGTTTCTTTCTATGAAATATCTATAAATTTTCACTTTGGGATTTTTCTTTTCATTTGTATTAATAAATTCTCATTTCGTGCCAAATTTCATGTAGACTCATGGGTACACCCAATAGGTTTTGATTACACGGCGAATTTCATACAAAATATAACAAACCCGATACATAAATGGTCGTATCTTTTGATTGTGTTAACAAAGAAGCTTGATCTTTTGATATTAATTTCAGCTTGGTACTTGGTACTCGTAGTCCTCAGAAAAATTATCTTGACAGATGTACGTACGGACGACAAAGTTTAAGAACCCTAATTATTTTTTAACAAAAAAATAGTAATTTTACATAAAGTAAAACGTACTTTGATTTTGTTAAACAAAAATAATAAAAAATATAATTTTGGTATCAGTGGCTCACAGATACCATTTTCAACCGGATCCCATAATCAGAATCTAACCAAACTTTCACCAAACTATTCTTAAAGTGTATCCTTTCAAATAAAAAAAGAATTATCGGAATCGTTTGACGTGATATTGAGTTATTCGTCTATTTGTCGCGCAAATACCTAATGCAAATTTAAAACTTATGTATTAGTGTTATATGTGATTTTCTCATAGAAAGTCATTGTCAGAAATGGATGAAAAAATAGGACTACACGAAAAACACTAGCTTTCAAATAAAAAAAGTCGTCAAAATCGGTTCACCCAAACAAAAATTTTGAGTTAACAACCTTTTCATCCAAAATTCGATTAAAAAGTAAGCAAATCTATGTTTATTTTGTTGTGTGTGATCTTAATTATAGTATTTATACTAAACAGTTAGATTTTTCGCAAGTGGGAACCAAGTGTCAAAACAATCTATTCCCCAATTTCCATCTAATTTTCCGAGACACTGCCACTTTGTGACTATTTCCATACTACTTACATCGAAACTCCATTACATGGTCACAATTTAGTTTACCATATTACCCATTGGCCATTATCTGGCGACCATCTTCGACAGTTACCTTAAAACTAAATGTGCCGGGAACCTAATACCGCTATGTAACCCATTGTTCCCATGGTCAGCCTACCTCAAGCCTAGGCTATTCAGAATGTGTCATGTGTCATACATAAGTTACACACTCTCAGTTATTGCCATTTGACCACGCAGAAGTTATACCAACTAATATAATATCTCCACAACACGGTAATGGGTCCCTAGTGGCCTCACGTAAAAGTTAATTATTAGTCAAGGCAGTTTCCTTACTATGTATATCTCTAGCGGTATGTAAATCTTAACTTATATAATAGTTAATTGTGGAATACTAGAAAACTTACTTTTATATAGAAAATATTCGAAAGTAGGTGGATTTGAGTTCTTGGAGACCGCTCTGATAAAGTAGTCTTGCGTTCTTTTATTATTTCGTTAAAAACAAAAATGGACTACATTTGTTTTGAGAATTGCCTAACAAATAAACTTTGATTAGGTTTACGATTATTTTCTGTAATTTAGAAATATTCTTAATATCTTTTTTTTATCAGCTTCACGCTGTATCCCGCACAGAGCAGGGAAGGTGGGAACCTAGTGTTAAGACACTGCTTTCCCCACTTTCTGCCGAATTCTGGAGGCATTGCGTGTTGAGTAGCAGAACTCAACGACGCGCATTGCCTCGACACTAGAGCGAAGAAATGGAAATATAAATTTAAGTAAATATTTCATCACCTCGAGTGGGGATCGAACCCACAACCAATTGGTTTTACAGTCACACTTTGTGCCCCTGCGCCACGGCTGGCCTCTTAATGTCTTCTCAAAAACAATTAAACTATCTTTGTGTTTAACACAATAATAATTCACAAACATTTTAAATTAATTTTTTATTTAAATCTTGATTCTACAGTATTTATATCTCTTTTTTTGCAAAATATTAGTACTTTTCTTTACTAAGCCGTCTGGGAATGCAACATACTATGTATTCTACCCACAAGGTGAGCAATAACGTTAGCCGTAGGAGCAAGTAATTACAGCAAGTGACGTTTTGAATTACAGCGTCTGCAATTTGTAATATGGCTTTTTCATGTTCGAGTTTGTATTTATGCACTAGGGACGAAAAATATAATATTTTCTCGTCTTTTATAGAATTATTTTAAGTGGAAAATTTTTGGAAATAAATCCCTTAGTTTAGTGATTATTATACGTTTTTTTTTAGTTTCAACCTGTATCCTGCGTTTAGAGGGTAGGCAAAGGGAACCTGGAAACCTGATGTTAAGAGTTAAGCGTTCTTAATAAGATAATTCCGTTACCCACTTTCCGTCTAAATCTGGAGGTATTACGCGTTGAGTGGCAGAATTCAACGCCACGCTTTCAATCTTTACTATAGCGAGGACATAAAAATATTAAATATTTCATTTGTTCGAGTGGGAATCGAACCCACACCCGTCGCGTTAATAAGCTTGTTACCCTGCGCCACTAAAGTTTCTATCTCGTTCCTGCTTCCTACTCGTATTTCTTTTTAGTATATAATCTGTAACTGTAAATTGAGTACTGTGTTGAGTTTCAAGCCGTAACTATCACTCATGGGATATAGATTGAGTTCAGTGAGACAATAGCCAATGTCTTGAAATATGGACGGTGCATGAGGAACGGAGTGTACACTAATATAACCTATCCGTTACTATGATTGGACAAGGTACAGCAGTGCTCAGGCGGCGTAGAGCGCTGAAATTTGATGTGTAGGTTCCTTGAAGATTTTATTAGGAATTCCTGAAATACCTGCCTAAGCAGGAAAAAACAGGATTTTGGAAATCATGTGATAATACGTTGTACCATGAAATTCCACAGAAATGTAAAATTAAAAGGTTTTGTGATCCGAAAAATAGCCTCCAACGAATACCACGCTTTATTAAGTTTGATGGAAAATTATTTGCGAGAATTTGCGAGAATATTTATTTTAAAAGAATATTTATTTGGACCTGATGACTCTGCAAAGTGACGTAAATGGCCGAGGGGAGCTCGACTAATGTTAAGGTGTGAAGACATTGTTTACTTAGAATAACATCAGTGTGCCATTTTTAAGCCAAAATTGTTTGGACTAATGTAGGGAAGGAAGTAAGTAAGTAGGTAAGTAGGCAGGTAAGTAATTAAATAACTAACCAACTAACTGACTAAGTAATAACTGACTAACGGACTATCTGACTAACGGACTAACGGACTAACGGACTAACTGACTAACTGACTGCCTGACTAACTGACTAACTGACTAACTGACTAACTGACTAACTGACTAACTGACTAACTGACTAACTGACTAACAGACTAACTGACTAACTGACTAACTGACTAACTGACTAACTGACTAACTGACTAACTGACTAACCGACTAACTGACTGACTGAGTGAGTGAGTAAGTATAAATGAAATTTGTATAGGTACTTTAGTTACATTATTTTACCACTTCCAGTGTTTTTTTTTATTATATTTTTTATTATATTATATTTATATTATATTTTTTTATATTGACTTTAAAATTAAGGCCAAAGGAAGATATTTAGCAACTTCTTCCACTTTTCCACGAGCTAGACAAAAAGAATCATGTGGTAAAATCCTACGCTTTCTGCCCAAATTCAAGACACTGAATGTATTATATTTTTTTTAGCTTCACGCTGTATCCCGCACATAGGATGGTAGGCAGAGAGAATCTTAGAACCTAGTGCTATTTAACCTTCAAAACACTTCCGATTTTGCGGAACTCAACGCCGCGGTTTGATTTGTGTCATATTGAGTATATTTTTAAATGTCACTTAAGTATATATATTTTACAAGTTACATATTATTTTAGTTTTAGTTATTAAATTATTAAACCATAATATTAAATACGATAAAAAAATATATATTTTTAAATTAACAAACACCAAAAGTAACAAACACCAAAACAAAAAACAACAAATACTTAAATTCTTCTTCTTCTTAAGTTTACTTAACGGGGTGGATATAATACAATTCAATACAATTATATGCTGCTCTGAAGATAAAAGAAAAAGTTTTATAATATTTTTTAATGGAAAAAAACGTATCTAAGATTTTTTATTAATATTTTTTGATACACAGAATATCTATAGACAAATCACTCTTTCATTTCTCCATATATACTTATATAGTACTTATATAGTACTTACTTATATAGTACTTACTCACACTAACCCCTCTAATAATTACCTGCCCTTATATACGATTCCACTCACATTTAGTAGCTATACATGATATATAACAAGCTCTTAGTCTGTTGGTAGGATCCTGCCTAAAATAAGCAGGTGTTCCGCACCAGTGAATAATATATAGTCCGGCCGCTGCGGTCATTAAGCGATGCTAATAATTGATGAGTGTGTACTCGCCTTTACCGGTGTCCGATATAAGCTTCTGTTTATTTTTTTTAGTATAGAAGTTAATAGAGATTATACACTTCGTTCTCCGTTTTCCAATAGTTTTATATATTATACATGATGGAAGCCACTGCGCTGATTTTACGGGAGCAGCATATTTAAGGTCATTTAAAGTGTAAAACATTGTAAAAACTGTGTTTTCATTTAAAGTAGTAAAGACAAAAACATTCTGTATATTATATAAATAAATAATTTGACCAATTACTAAATTTCCTTCGAGTAGAATTTGAGAGGCACATTTTACTACTAAACGTTCTAAGCGCAGCGTTAAGTTTTGCCACTGAATGTCTTGAATTCGATTAGAAATCTGATTCGAAAGAGTATATTGTATTCTTTCCATTTCGAGACATTACAGTTTTGGTGGTGGAACCCAACGCCGCGTTTTATACCAGTTTGGTACAGAGAGAAAACAAATTATTTCCATATTTATATAATAATTATCATACGTAGTCCGTCGTCTGTTGTCGTCATCCCTCATATAAAACTTTATTGTACATTTTTTTTAACGTACAAACAGGTACAGGTCCTCCACCTGTAGCTTTACCCCCGTGATCAAGTCCTTTAATCAATTTAAGTATTAGTTTTAAATAACAATTATATATGAAACCTGACACAGTCTAAATGCCCGAGGCACCTCGAATTATTGTTCGATGGATTACTTTGAACCCGCTAACGTGATAGCCGTCGGCGATAAACAGATTATGCAATACAAAAATATTGTTTTTTAATTCGAAGCAGTACTCCCTAGCTCAGATTATCGCGTTCAACTAAACAAACTCTTCAACTTTATAATATAAAAATCAGCTTCACGCTGTATCCCACACACAGCAGGGTAGACAGAGGGAACGTAGTGTTAAGACACTCCGTTCCCCACTTTCTGCCGAATTTTGGAGGTATTGCGTGTTGAGTGGCAGAACTCAACGCCGCGCTTAGCCACGACACCAGAGCGAAGAAATGAAAATATAAATTTAAGTAAATATTTCATCTCCTCGAGTGGGGATCGAACCCACAACCAGTCGGTTTTACAGTCACACTTTCGTGCCGCTGCGCCACGACTGGCCTCATAATATAAGAACTTTAGACTTTATAATATAAGAAGGTGCATTATAAGCAGTCATCTGCCTAAATATGTAAGATCCTTGAAAACAAAAAAAATATACACATTACTTCTACTTAACTTTTATATCCGAAAGTCAAAGCCACTCTCAATACTTTATTATATCATACAGGGGAATACCAGAAAAAGAGCTCGTAAGCCAATACGTTATAGTATATAGTAGAAATGCCATACCGAATCTTAATATAATGGAAATATAAACAATGAAAAGTTGAGCGCCTTTCCATCAGTACAGAAGCTTGCAAATATTTGTACGTTTGTGGTGTAAATGTTAAGAAAAAGAGATTTTTAATAGTTTTATTTAACTGTCAATATGACGGTTATAAATGTGAACCCCCTTTGTGCGAATATAAATAGCGGCGTTGAGTTCCACACTCGAATCTGGAGAACTGGGTGGAAAGTGGTTTATTCCCAGAATCAATGCTACAATCGGACTATGGATAATGGTAGAACAACGACAGATCAAAATTCATTTTTAATAAAGTCGTCCCTGACGCACTTTTTATTTTTATTTTTATTTTTATAGTATAATAGTGGACCTTTAATGTAATGAATTGTTTTTTCGTGGATTACATTTGGAATATATTTTTTTTTATTGTGAAAAATTGTAATACGTAAGAATGTCTATTTCAGGTTGTTCGCATCGATATTTTAAACATAATTTCCTTAAAAAAACGTGCAAATAGGTATAAAGTGTTATATATTATTAAAAAGCCTATAATATGTAGATTTTAAAACAATTATTATGTTGTGGATTTTGTGACTATATTCCTATAAAATATATTAACAATAAGTGAAGAGAAAAAAGGTACGTGTGTAAAGTTCATCGAGACTTTTGACAGTTACCGACGTCTACCGACGCTTTACATTTCATGTTGTTTTATAGTCCAGATATTCATAAGTAACATTCATAAATAATAATTCAAAAATAATAATTCATTTGGCCAGTAGTGGCGCAGTGGCACGAGGTGTGACTGTTAAACCGACTGGTTGTGGGCTCGACCCCACTCGAGGAGATGAAATATTTACTTAAATTTATATTTCCATTTCTTCGCTCTGGTGTCGAGGTTAAGCGCGGTGTTGAGTTCTCTCTCATCAACTCAACACGCAATGCCTCCAGAAATCGGCAGAAAGTGGGGAACGGAGTGTCTTAACACTAGGTTCCCTCTGCCTACCCTGCTGTGCGCGGGATACAGCGTGAAGGTGATTTGATTTGAACATTTATAAAAATCAGCTGCGGATTCGTGCGATTTTAGAAGTTATCACGAAAACAATAATACAAGTCAGGCAACAAGAAAACTTTGTCTATTGTGGTTTCTACTATTTAATTGATTAGATTGGGGTAATTTTCAATTAAATTATTGTTATTTATTGATAAAAGTTTTATTTTCATTTTGCATACATTTTGCGGTATTACTATTCAATAAAATGCACACTACCGTCATTTATTATATAAAATTATATNTTTTAGTATCAGCGACATTCCAAGAATTCAAATCACATTCGTTCCTTTAATAAACGATGAACAGAAACGTCCCGGAAAAAGGATTCGATTTTTTAAAAAACAGCGAAAATTTGTTAGATTTTGAATATTTGTTAACCTTACCAATCATTGAAGAAGTAACACCTTAGAACTCACCATTGACGTCTTCTGGAACACGCGGAAGATCCTGTGTGTCTTGTAGGGACTCATTAGAATCAACAAAGAGGCGAAAAAATACCGCGCTATTTAGTGAATATGGCTTTGAACACATCAGCAATGCCTGCATTCAGGGCTTACGTTTCATAGGAGGAGAATTAGAACCAAAACTCGTGGAAAAACTAAGGCTTGCTAAGCGAGATACAATGTCTCTATATTTGAATCTCATAGAAAACGCAAGCCATAGCAAAATGCTATCGGATCAAGAGGCATTGAGTGTTTTCATTGATTTGGATTTAACAAAAGCGCAGTACATGTATTTATAACAAACTAACGAGATCCCAAGAATGCACAAGGTGCACAAGAATCTCGTAAAAAGGTTTATAAAAAATTTCACCTACATCATGCCAAAAAGTGCTCTCGATCAGCAACAAATGAGAGTGTATTTCATACTCTTCTCTATCTCATTTCCAGTCATAGAAAAACAAATAGCAAAATTGTGAAGGCGCTTGATGAAGATACTCTAGATCTTATAAAAGTGAATGAATTTATTATGTATCTCGAAGTTCACCAAGAATAATTAAATATAATATACTCATTATGTAATATACATTCATTTCTAATATTTTTCTACTTGTAAATCAGTTTTTGTAAATTTTATATTTTATTAAAAAAGTATATGTAATCACAACTATTATTTTTTTACTCAAATAGATAATAGCTTAAGAAACATTGTTTTTTAATAAACTAATTTAATAATACATTTTTATTGCTACTATAAGTAGTGTGGACTAAGGAAATTGAATAATGTTTTTTTCATAACTTTTTTAATATGTATCTATATACTCCAATAAAAGTATAATATCGGAACTTTACCTAAAACGCTATTTTATACTTTATGCTTGTGCAAAAATTCAATTGTTTATCTTAACAAATAAAAAATATATCGATTTTTGATCTGACACAGACGTCGATTTCCCATAGTGAATCGTCACGTTGACTGCTGCGCTGTGCCACGCTGACCCCAAATACTTTTACAAAATAATGACTTTGAATAAACAATTATTATATTATTATAAGATATCAATTTTAATATATTTCAAATGATAATAACTACTATGTGACTCTAAATGCGATAGTTGTGTATTTGATCTCCACTGGGGGGAATGATTTATTATTTATATATATTTTTGCATTTCTTCGGTCTGGTAACATAACAAAACGCGGCGTTCATTTAACAACACGTAATGCACCAAAAAATTGGTGGAAAGTGGGGAACGTAATATTTTAATACCAGGTTCCCTCTGCCTACCCTGCTAAGCGGAATACAGCTTAAATGTGAAATTTAAAAAAAAAATTAACTATCAAATCTCTTCTAACTTGGACTCAATAAGGCGATTTCACGGCTTCGTAAAAAGTTTCGTTGGAAGGATTTTAGAGACACGCTAGCGAAATGAAAGAACTTGCCACATTATTTTTACTTACGTCGCAACTTTTATATGAAACAGCGGCTCACAGCACTTACCTGTCACGATATCAACCTTCCCCAGAATTTTCCTATATGAAAAATGCAAGAGGCGAAATGATCTTGTTTATGGTGAT
Organism: Heliconius hermathena; assembly: GCA_013403705.1. Lineage (NCBI taxonomy): Eukaryota > Metazoa > Arthropoda > Insecta > Lepidoptera > Nymphalidae > Heliconius > Heliconius hermathena. Next base: position 75,417 of record JAAIXJ010000548.1, on the reverse strand, counting down.
TTTGAATAAATTTTCGTGACAATCTCTTTTGTGTTAAGCTGTTGTTCATACAGAAATTATGTTTTGGAATGCTGTTCGTTTAGTATTTTTCGTTATGTAGCTTTTGCTTTTTGAAGAAATTAACTAGTAATAGTGATAGAACACTCTTTTTTTTATTTTGTTAATGAAGGGATATTTTTTGTATTTAATAATCAAAATATATTCACAGTATTAAGAGTCCATATACAAATTTTTTGCGTGCTGTATCCCGCACACAGCAGGGTAGGCCGAGGGAACCTAGTGTTAAGACACTCCGTTCTCCACTTTCCGCCAATTTCTGGAGGCATTGCGTGTTGAGTGGGGCAACTCAACACCGCGCTTTCGCCTCGACACCAGAGTGAAGAAATCTATATATATAAAAGGACTTGTGCTGACTGACTGAGGTAAGACGCACGCAGAGCCGTAACCGCTGATGGTAGAAACGTGAAATTTGGGCAGATGTTTATTTTCATATTCTGGACATCCACTAAGAAGGGAATTTGAAAAATTTTAACCCTAAAGGGATGAAATAGGGGTTGAAAGTTTGTATGGAAAAAAATTTTAATCTGTACCGATTTTTATAAAATTTGAAATTCAGACTCTTAAAAATATTTCATTGAACACGTGTTTCATGGTTTTTAAGAATTCACCCCCTAAGGGTGCAAATAAGGGGTTGAAAGTTTATATGGAAAAATCTTTAAATTGCCACCGATTTTTATAAAAAAATTAAATTCGATTCGATTTTCATAAAAAAATTAAATTAAAAATATTTTATTGAACACGTGTTTCGTGGTTTTTTTAGAATTCACTCCTAATAAGCGGGCGAAGCCGCGCGCGCCCTCTAGTGAAAATATAAATGTAAATAAATATTTTATCTCCTCGGCCTCTTCTGATATCTTATATAATTTACATAAACAAACTTTCAATACATATAGTAGCAAACTATATTTTAATCCTCATTGCTATGAACCCACTAACACCTTAAATCTAAACTATACTTAGAAAAATCCTGCCCTAGTCTCAAATAATACTCCACACCAAATGCATGTAACGTACTCCGTACTCGCAAACGTTAGTACAAAAGTGGAACAAGTTCATATAAAATTCAACACTGAAGGATTACAATATTGAATGGCGTCGGAATTCGGGAAAAAAACTCCAGTACCGCTGAATTATTCAGCTGCAATCACTGGCCATCTCATTTATTCATAGACCGTCCGTCAAAACGAGTTATTTACATTTTTGTGTTGTTTCTCTCCTTTTTAAAATCTTTAATGATGATACGTATGGTTGTTGTATTAATATTTCGAGAGATAGAGTGGAGAGATGAAAAGAATCTAGTTACAAACTATTTTTTGTTTATCCTGTTTAAGCCCGCCTAGTGTTAAAACACTATTCCTCGCTTTTTGAGATATTTGAAATATTGAAATGCAAAATCTGATACGCCATGACAACCTCTTAAAAAATATTCTAGTTAAAAATCTACTAATAAAACAAAAATATTTTTGGAGTTTCTAAAGCATAAAATAGCTGTCCTTCTCCTTGTACTGTATTTTAATGTTTTTTTAACAGGCTTGGCCAAAAAAATCTAGAGTATGCACTCCATTCTCCATTATACGTACCATTTTGGAGTAACTGCATCTGCAAGGGCTTAGGAAACATTTTTTTCCCGCTCTGATAGATAAACCGCAGCGTTGAATTCAACACACAGTATCCCGAAAATCAAACAGCAAGTGAGTAACGGAGTGTCCTAACACTATTTTCTACTCTCCTTATATGGGAAAAACGTATACTTTACACACTTACTTACATATATATGTATAAAGAATTCTGTAGCTTAAATATGAGCCCATTCATCTAACGTATAAATGCACTCAAGGCACCAAGGCACCAATAATTCTTAAAAAGCCGTACATTCCCTTTTTGCAGTAAAGCGTCGAGTGGAAAACTCTGTAATGATATATGTAGTAAGAAAGGGGATAAAAAAACCACCCCAACCCTATTCGAGAGTGAAGAACTCCCTCGGCCGATATAACTCGGATCGTGATATAATATAACAAATGTAATCTTTTAATGCTTCTTAGTTTTGAAAGTATATTTTTTTCTGTTTCTTTTTTCAGCTTCGCGTTAATACACTCCGCTTTCCATTTTTCGCTGAATTCTGGAGGTTTTGCATGTTGAGTAGCGGAACTTAAGGCCGCGTTTCGCCTCGATACCAGAGCGAACAAATGAAAATATTAAATATTTTATTTCCTCTTAGTTTTACTTAAGAGGTACTTGACTGTTTCATCAGATTAGCTCGATGATACCATATTAATAAATTATTATGTAACCTACAATTATACATAACTGCCAAGTTATATTATAGTATATTGATTTTAAGTCAAATAAATCCAAATAGTGGCTTAATTTTCATTATATAGTTACAAAATCAGGAACAAACTAAAACTGATCTAATCCAGTATAACCTTATGACATAAATTTTTAAATATAATAATAATCAGCTTCACGCTGTAACCCACACACAGCAGGATAGGCAGAGGGAACCTAGAATTAAAACACTCCATTTCCCACTTTCCGCCGAATTCTGGAGGCATTGTGTGTCGAGTGGCGGAATTCAACGCCGCACTTTTCCTTGACACCAGAGCGAAAAAATGAAAATATAAATTTAAATAAATATTTCCTTTCCTCGAATAGGGATCAAACCCACAACCAGTCGATTTTACAGTCACACTTTGTGCCCCTGCGAAACGACTGGCCTCAATTTTTAAATATAAATTACTCTATAATAATAAATAGTAGTAGGTCACAGATGGCCTGATAATTTACTTCGATAAAACTCATGTAATCCTGTATTCCAATATCCATATATCACGTTTTTGTCTAGAGATATAAAAAATCTTACTAATATTATAAATGTGAAACTATGTGTGATTGGCTGTTTGTTTCACTTTACCTCAGACTAACATATAAGCTTAATTTTATGTAGAAGTATTAAGATTTTGTATATTTAAGGCTTTAAAATAACAACAGGTTAAAGCGGGCAAAGCCGCGTTTGGGCCGCTAGTTAATTCATAAGTCTTGAAAGAGTTTCCTTCGAGGTCAGTCGTGGCGCAGGGGCACAAAGTGTGACTGTAAAATCAACTGGTTGTGGGTTCCGATCCCTACTCGAGCAAATGAAATATTTATTTACATTTATATTTTCATTTCTTCGTCGTCGGTGTTCTGGTGTCGAGGCAAAGCTGTCGATGATCGAGACGTTGAGTTCTGCCACTCAACACGCAATGCCTCCAGAACTTGGCAGAAAGTGGAGAACGCAGTGTCTTAACACTAGGTTTCCTCTACCTACCCTGCTCTGGCTTTTTTTTTATAAGAGAGTTCTCTATATTAATTTTTCATACATACATTTATAACTTTTGTTTTAAAAATCTACTTTATCTATGTGGTGAGAAAATTTATCACCAAATTTCGATTTGCTAAACACTTAAAACAAAAAAAATCCAAATATTATAATAAGCGTTATTTCGCATTTAGGAAAGCAAAATACTTTGTTAAAGAATAATAATTTTATTCCACTTTTTACGCTGACTAAAAAAAATTTAAGAATTATGATATATTTATCCTCGTGTTGAACAGACGCTAGTCGTGGCGTAAAAGCACAAAGAATTCTGTGAAATTTGGTCAACGGAAGTGTTTCAATATAAACGTAGTGTCTTAACACTAGTTTCCGCTGTTTTCTCTGTCTACCCAGCAATGTGCGGGATACAGCGTTTATTGGAAACAAATACACAACCATCACGAACACTCTCTCCAACTGCGCCACGAAGGCCAATAAGTCCATGCAGATAATATAAATGTCAAGATTTTAGAATTTCCTCCACTATTTTCAAGCGACATACAGCACGAATGTTTGACACTATAAAGCGAGTTTACGAGTTAGCTTCTGCTGTATCTCCAATGTCGTAAATAAATCGATGCATGTATTAATGTTGTATCGGCGCTATTCTGAAAGATTTAATTTTATTATAGTTTGAATATTTTAAATTTTATTGTAGAAATTGCGAAATGTTAATTTTGCGCCCAAGTTTCGAGTGGCTTTGTCTACCAAAGCGAGAAAAGAAAATAATTTAATATAATTATTCCCACGACTGAAAATCGAATCCATAACCGTCCTAATCGTTTAAGAAGCGACACTGTGCCGACCTGGTTTGGTACACGGCGGGTGGAGCTGAACAAAGCTATGGTGCGCAAAATTTTGAGAATTTTTTGTGAAATTTTCTGTTTTGTCCACACGTACTGGGTTAGGTTGGTCAAAGATCAACCAAAGATCAAAGAATTTCAAAACGTTCCACAGCTTGTCTATGGAACACATTTTGGCCATTTACTCAAAAACTACAATTACAATTATTACCAAACTACTTCGCTGGGATCACCGCGTCGTTGTCGTCCACAACGTTCTTGCAACATTACAGAGCTATTGGTTAAATGATGTAGGTGGAGTAGCATTACAACCAAACACAATAAATAAATCCTTTTGTTTCTGTGTTTACATATAAAATATACATCATACCAAATATATCCGATCAGTAATCCAAAAAGGTATGAAGGTAGAGATAGTAAGGGATGTGCGTATTTAAAGTATTTTCTGAAAAGATAAAAATTGGGTTAAATATGAGCTTACCGAGATTGATGTACTTGAAAAGAATTACTACTAATATAGGTAGAAAAACCTTTTTAAATTCTTTCTGCTGTACAGTTTATATAGCTTATACGTCAGAATATCACATACGCTACAATTATGAAAAGATTTTGTATAATATGGCTATATAACATTTTTTTTATGGAGAAAGACAAGGCAACCAAGCGTACGGGTCACCTGATGGTAAGTGATCACCGCCGCCCACGACCCCGTGTAACACCAGAGGAGCTACAGGGGCGTTGCTGGCTTTTAAGGTGGAGATAGACGCGCTTTTTGAAGATACCCAGTTCGTATCGATATGGAAACACTACCGCAGGTAGGCCAATGTAATAAGTTTAAGCAGGCGAAGCCGCACATTGATGGAACAAAAAGAAATTTTCAATTAGAACCAATACTTCCTGAGATTCGTGCGTTCAACCAAACAAACTCTTCGACTTTATATAGCCATAAATATAGATAATATAAACCAAGCGAAGCTGAAAAAATAATAATAACTGCCGTAATAAGATAACAATCTCATTTCGAGACAGTCATCTCAAATTTAACGCACCGCAGTGAGACGAAATAAGGTGCTTTATTTTGAATCTTATTAATCACTTTATCAGTTACGAGAGAAGCCTCTCATATACCGTAATTTGAAACCAGGAAAAAGATTATATTATTATTCCTATTGTCGTGGAATGTTACATCCAAGCAAACGTGATAAGATTGAGTAGTGTTATCTAACAATATTATTGTGAGTTCGATTCTCGCTTAAAAGAAAATTTAAGCCGCAGCATTACCCTTCTTGTGACGCAGTCGGTTAGTAAAAAACCTTACTTTACAATATGTTGTAACTCTTATTATTCAGCGGAATATGGAGAACGGAGTGTCTTAACTCTATATTCCCTCTGCCTACATTTCTGTGTGCGGGATACAACGTGAAGATAAACACTCTACCCTATAAAGACAAAAGAAGTATGACTTAAAAATTTTCTTGAATTCTAGAATAAGCCTCCTAGAAGTGCATACTATAAAACACAGCTATGGTTACTATCATACGTGACTTCACGGATCTTGGTTTATTTAAGATCGCCCCTTATTGAATCGCTATAGTAATATTTTATGTAGGTTATACGATTGAGTATAATTTATATAGGTTTTGGTAATAAAAGTTTAGATTCACTGATTTGCATTTTGTTAGTGTCAACTTACATTTATAATATAGAGATGTCCTTGTACCGCAGCGATATGGAGTTGACTGTAAACGTGACATTCGTGGGTTCGATTCCCACTCGCGGGAATAAATTATTTAAATTTTCTCGCTCAGACGACAAATCGCAGCGTTAACATCGTCATTCTTCACGCAATGATTTAAAAATTGGGTGATTTTGAAAAATGGAGAGTCTTAACACTAGGTTCCCTCTGTCTCTCTGCTATACGTGAGAATTGTAACTGTAACTGATTCCCCAAAAATCTTTAAATATATTATTTAATGATAATGACTTCAAAATTATAAAATGTTTTTTAAATTATTTTTGTTTAACAAAATCAAAGTACGTTTTACTTTATGTAAAATTATTTTTTACTTTAGAGTTCGTTGTATAAGAGAAGAGTATAAAATCGTGTAGTATCGTGAGTGATGGGTAGACCTTAAAGGATGCTTCTCAAACGACTAGATAGTGATTGTATTATGTAAAACTTCAATCTTAATTAAATATTGTTTGTGCATACTTACATTTTAGCATATTGACAAGAATATATTCGGGCGAATTGGATACCTCTCCCTTTTTTGAAGTGGGTTAAAAATGAGTGCATCCTCTTTTTTGCAGTTGGTTGAAAAGCAATAGAACGATAAGGAATCTCACTTTTGACACCAATTTTAATAATGTTTTTCCTTATTACTATTGCAGTATAATTATATTTTTTACTAAAAAAAAAGAAAACTTGTTGAATTTCAACCAGATCCCATTATCAGAACCTAATCAAACTTTCACCAAACTATCCTTGAAGCCTTTCAAATAAAAAAAGAATCATCGGAATCGGTTGACGTGATATTGAGTTATTCGTCCACTTGTCGCGCACATACCTAATTCAAATTGAAGACTAATGAGATTTTCTCATAGATACCATTATCAAAAATTTTAAAAAATCATTAAAATCGGTTCACGCAGTCAAAAGTTCTAAGGTAACAAACATAAAAAAAACAGTCGAATTGATAACCTCTTTTTCTTACAGAAGTCAGTTAAAAAGAAACATATCTCCATTTACATGAACAACCTGAACTTTACATCAATACATAAAACACATAGCTGACAGACTTTGTACAAATATTTCAACGCGAAGCTAACAATTGGCATCACGCGATACATTGCACTATAGTAAATTGGCCCGCGGCATGGCTTTATTTATTCATTTTTTTAAGTGTTAGCGCGTGTTTTACGGAGTGATTTTTTTTAAAAAGAAATATTGTAGATAAACGTCGAGTTGTGTCGCTGTCGCGAAGAAAAAATCTTTTGTAATAATTGCTTTTGAATTTGAGGTGCAGGGGTACATGTGTGTGACTCTAAACGCGACTGGGTGTGAGTTCGATTCCCACTCGAGGAAATAAAATATTTATGTAAATTTATATTTTCTTTTCATCGGTCTGGTGTCGAGGTTAAGCGGGGCATTGAGTTCTGCCACTCAACACGCAATGCCTCCAGAAATCGGCAAAAATAGAAACACATAATGCCTCCGAGACGACGAAAATTCGGCGGAAAGTGGCGAACGGAGTGTCTTCCTTTTAGGTTCCCTTGTCTGCGGTATGTGGGATACAGCGTAACACTATTTTTTTTTACTATACACTAGCAGCCCATGCGTGGCCTTATTGATTATATAATTTATACATTCAATAATTTTTCATTATTCTGAGAAATTGCACTACGTAACTGTTTGAAAAGATGACATCAGCGGCAAGGGCGACTCCCGCGGGACTCGCGCCTAGGCTGCGGCCGTAATTTTTGAATTATTTTAACTTTACATTTTCTCTGAAAATATATGTCCAAAGTATAAGCTATAAAAGCCAAAGCTTATCTTTATAAAATTTCCTTGATGGTGGAATAACTTTCACTCGTGAGTGTCAATGTCTTTATTTAAAAAAAACCGTGAAATATCACCTTAGAATTCTCAATTATTGTTTGTCACAAAATGTCTCATTGTGACTTATTTATAGGAGATATACGGTGTTGCGGACTTTTTTTTAGAATTATTTATAAGAATTTTTTTTATAATACAATGTACTTACATATATTCAAATATTTTTGTATCATCGTTCATTATTATTGTAAACATATTTCACTCACATTCAACAATCCAAATGATTTATTTGGGCTCTAAACTAGAATAGAGCGCTACATAGTTACCGCAACGCGAAATTATGCTCCTGTTTTGTGTAAAAGCTGACTATTTGGCAGAGGAAGACCAATGGTGAATGATATCTTAATAGAAATAGAATAACGTCAATTTTTATTGCATATGGTGTAAGTAAGATTTATTTTTAATTAGTTTCTTACCTTATCTCGCTTATAGAAAAGTGGATAAAGGAATTTCCGCCCAATAGTTAAGCAGCGGGACTCAACACCGTGCTTTGTATGCTTTGTGTAATTTGTTTATTAATAATTTTTATTTTGGAGGGCAGTCGTGGCGCAGCGGCACAAAGCGTGACTGTAAAATCGACTGGTTGTGCGTTCGATCCCCACTCGAGAAGATGAAATATTTACTTAAATTTATATTTCCATTTCTTCGCTCTGGTATCGAGGCAAAAGCGCGGCGTTGAGTTCTGCCACTCACGCAATTCCTCCAGAATTCGGCAGAAAGTGGGGAACGGAGTGTCTTAACACTAGGTTCCCTCTGCCTACCCTGCTGTGTGCGGGATACAGCATGGAGCTGATTTTAATAATTTTTATTTTTGACCAAGTTAGCTTTTAAATCTGGAAAAACTTTATCGATGGGATAAAGGATAATATCATTCAATATGTAAGAATGTACCAAATAGGCCCTATTACTAAATCTTAGTAACTTAATCAGACTACCTTTTCAGTAAAAGTAGTTTATTTTTCCTATCTAGCCTGCTTACTCAGGATAAAACATAATACAAATAGATCAGGTACGGGTTTTTTTATTTTTTGTTTTAATTCTTACTTTCACTACAGACTTTATGGTCCGTACCTTTTGTTATATTTACATTTCTTTTAATACTTTTTTCTATAGATATTACCTAATTATATAGATATTTTCTATATATATTTATTATAGAGGCCGGTCGTGGCGCAGCGGCACGAGGTGTGACTGCAAAACCGACTGGTTGTGGGTTCGATCCCCACTCGAGGAGATGAAATATTTACTTAAATTTATATTTCCATTTCTTCGCTCTGGTGTCGAGGTTAAGCGCGGCGTTGAGTTCTGCCACTCAACACGCAATGCCTCCAGAATTCGGCAGAAAGTGGGGAACGGAGTGTCTTAACACTAGGTTCCCTCTGCCTACCCTGCTATGTGCGGGATACAGCGTGAAGCTAATTTAATTTAATTTTTTTTAATTTAATATTTATTATCAGGTACGGGTTGGACTCGCCAACCGAGGGTTCTGTATCCATGTCGTCGTCATGTCGATGGAGGTAAACGGAATGGTTATTTTCTCTAATATAAGCATAACTTACATTTTTTTTAATATTTTCAGTTTATTTGTGCTGTAGGTTTTCATATATTGTCAAAATTTATAACTGTAGATCCACGAGAAGCAGGTTTTGATTCCGCGGTAAATTTTATACAAAATGTGGTAAAAATAACATGTGAACGCTCATATATTCTCTTTTCACATCCTCTACATTTTTTTTTGATCGCGTTGCCTTAGAAGGTTAATATTTCATGTGCTCCTAAGGACTATAGACCTTTACATTTTATATTAATTTCGGCTTCATATCCCCAAGTGGTCTTGAGAAAATAGTCAAAATTGACAAATGGTCAAACAACAAATAGATAAAAACAAATAGACAGAAAGGCGACTGAAGGAAAGGCAAAAGCAAAGTGATCCTTCTAAGAGTATGAATTCATATAGAAATAAACATGTAATTAATGTTTAACAAATAGAAAAACCGACTTCAAACAACGACAAGAACAAGCTAATGTTACAAAATTATTTTTGTTTAACAAAATCAAAGTACGTTTTACATTATGTAAAATTATTTTTTATTATACTTTTTGGTTCGTTGTTTGAAATCGGTTTTACTTTTTGTTAAAAAGTAATTTATTTTCTTTATTTTTAATTTTATTTTATCCCGTATGTAGCAAGAAAAGCAGAGGGAGTCTAGTGTTAAGACACTCCGCTTCCCACTATCTGCATTGCGTAATTCTGAAGGCATTACGTATTGAGTGACAGGACTCAACACCGCATTACGTATTTCATATCCTCGAGTGAGAATCGAACCCACAATCTGTTGCGATTACGCTTGTGCCCCTGTACCCCAGCTGGCCTCTAGCCAGTTGCTTGTTTGTTCTTGTAATTTATGTAAGGAGAAATAATAAATAGTTGGTACACACAAAAATGATAATATCTTAATACGTTTAACGCTGTACTTGGGTCAAAAGTCACAGGCAATGCACCGAGCTCCCAACCCTGTAACATTATCGGCACTCACATAGTGAATCAATAGAATGGAACTTTTTGCTTTCTTATTACTTTAGCGAAATTTGCAGGCAGTACTTAATATGCACGGTTTTGTTTCTTTTTGCAGAAGGAATTTGGGAACCTAGTGTTAAGAGTTCCTGACCTTAGAGAGACCTTAAGAGTTCCTGTTCCCCACTATGCGTCTTGCGCAAATTCTGGAGGCGTTTTGTATTGAGTGGCAAAGTCATCTGAGTGAGGTAGTGAATATATTAAGTTATCATGCCCCCTAGTGGATATTGAATTGTGGATTCATCTGTCGCATTTACAGTCACTCGTGCCCCACGCGGGCGCCACGACTGGCCAATCTCAACTTACTGACGATAAAACATAAATTCTTTTTATTTCCACGCTCTGTTAGAATAAGCGCGGCGTTGAGTTCCGCAACTCAACACTCAGTATCTGAAAAAAATAGGCAATGCGTTGGGGAACTGAGTGTCTTGACACTAGATTCCCTCGGCTTGTCTCGAAATGTGGGAAATAACGTGAAGCCTTTTTTTGATCACTTGAAAGCTTTTAAATCGAGTGCCAATTGTAAAAGGTATTATTTTTTAATATCCTAGTTTGTTATTCAGTTTGATAGATATCGTTAAGCTAAAAATATGTACGTGACATACAAATATAGTTGCCTAGAATAAGCTTTTAAACTGTTCAATAAATCTGTCTGCGCTTAAAAGTCAGTAAAATTTTTACTAAAGTATCAAATACATAGTTTACACAAATATACATAGTTTATACCTGAGTACTTTTTATTTTACACGTATGCCACATGTGTGTGTGTGTCAATAAATACTCTAAAGTAAAGTACAGACAGACACTTTATTTTAATTTATCTCTGTATACTTACGTATAGAGACTAGTCGTGGCGCAGCGGCACAAAAGTGGCAAAAGAAGTAATAATAAAGTTTTGAGACAATACATGGTGCTAAGCCACTTTTTATTTCACACGTATACCACATGTGTGTGTGTATGTGTGTGTGTCAATAAATACTCTAAAGTAAAGTACAGACAAACACTTTATTTTAATTTATCTTTGTATACTTACGTATAGAGGCCAGTCGTGGCGCAGCGGCACAAAAGTGGCAAAAGAAGTAATAATAAAGTTTTGAGACAATACATGGTGCTAAGCCACTTTTTAATTCACACATATACCACATGTGTGTGTGTCTATACACTAAAGTAAAGTACAGACAGACACTTTATTTTATTTTATCTCTGTATACTTACGTATAGAGGCAAAGCGTGACGCGGGGGCAGGTGTGTGACAAATTTAAATTAATATTTCCATTTCTTCATTAAGCTAAAATAGTAAATGAGAATAAAATATATCAAATAAATAACAGCCTGCGTCAGCTTCAATGTTTCAGCACAATCACTGTAACCTCTGTTATTCATGACACTACGTGTTGTAGATGAAGGAAATGTGAATATGATACATAGAGTCCTAGTAGTTCTCCCTCGACGATGGTTCCCTTTAGGGTCCCAGTGGAACCCTCTCTATTATTTTTGAACCTGGTTGATGGTTCCTCTTTTCACTCTCTTCACTTGTCGCAGTCAAGTTAATTCGTCACTTATGTGATGTTTTATTCTATATAATTTTTTATCTAAATATGTAAAATTTAGAATAAAATTATAAGACGTACTTGTATTTCGTAAGTATTTATTGTTTTGTAATAAATTAAAGAAGACAAGTGAGACCGGAAAGGGGAAAACGGAGTGTCTTGACACTTAGTTCTCTCTGGTTACATTAAAAATATTATTTTAAGTATAAATATTGAAAACAAACTATACTATTACATGTTAATGTTAAAACCAAATGTAATTCCAAAATGTGAATGCCAAAAATATAAACAAAACCAACAAAACAAGAAACTATGAAAATGTAAAAAGTTGTCGCAAATTCATATAATCTGTATTTACAAGTTACTTCTACACTCCAGTGAATATGAAAATTGTACATGTATGTGCCTTATAACGCGTCCAATACACGAAAAACCATCATAACTCTTAGAAATATCTCATTTACACGCTAAAATTTGAGGCAAGAGAGGCCAAGTTAAACTGGCCACGCGGGTCTCTGGGTCAGAAAAACACTACTTTTGTACGAGACTCTTTTTTTACATTGAAAATCCTTTGGGAAATCCAAATTGACTTTTTTGGAGATGACAGAATAACCGCCACTGCACTGATTTTTTTATATAGTCGACTTTTGGCTGTAGCTTTTTCATATGGTTTTTTTTTTTTCGTTTTAACCTTTTGTTAGCTCTAGGGCTTAGAAAATCTAGGCTCTATTTAAACTGTGCTTTTAATTTTTAAAACATGCCGATTTTATGTTGATAAAAAAATCGGACAAGCGCGAGTCAGGCTCGCCCACCGAGGGTTCTGTGAAAAATTTGTGAGGTCTTGAGCTTTTTCTGAAATTCTGCCTTAGCTTTGCCAGAACCTTTCCATCTGATACCTTACTTAGCGGCTTTTATTCCATTTTTCTCCCCTTTTTCTTCCCCTTCTTTTTCTGTTATTTTTTAGGATTAAACATAAATGTATAGTTTTGAGATTTACTACCTGTTGTGTGTGATACATACTACATGTAGATGCTAGCTGCCAATATATAATTCTAAGATAACTGGAAGTATTCTATTAATTTTCATTCCCTTTATAGTGTCGAAATATGCGTTGCTATGTAAAGCTACTAGTTTTTAGGATTTAATTACAAATGAACCATATATTTATATACTATTTCCTTTACAGTATCGAATATGCGTTTTTGCGATATACACGGCCATATCTTTTTTTTTAAGTAAATGTATTTTTTTTTTTTCATGAAATCATGGGGCCATAAATAAGAGTATACGGTTTGAATTTTAACTCGATATCTCCAATCATTCTTGATAAAGGCTCTTGACAGACACAGATAGACAACAAAGTGATCTTATAAGGGTTCCTTTTTTCCTTAAAAGCTACGAAAGCCTAATTATTAAAAATAATAAAAAAATTAACATTTTTTTACTTTTATCCATGTTTTATCACTAATAAATAATTTTATGATTCTCTGGTGTGGCCGAAATATGGCTGGAGAGATTCATGCTAAATCTCATCGAAATTATAATAAAAATTAAAATAATAAAATCTGGTAATGGGCAAAAATGGCTTAAAAGATAAATCCACGTGACATATGTTTTACGGCAGTCTGCGCCGCATTTTGTCTTGATGCCAGACTGAGGAAATTGAAATAATTTATTCCTCCGAGTGAGATCGAACCCACAGCCATCATCACATCAAACTTACGTTCAAGAATATCTTAGTATAAAATGCATGTATCTAAATTCCACATAGTATCCAAGAAAACACATTCAAAACACAAAATTTCTTAACACAAAATATAACCATAAACACAACATATTCATATATGAAATCATCTCATTAAATACTTAACATCAGCATATTTACGTGACATATGCACGATCTAATTAAATCGTGAAAGGAGTTGTTTTTGGGCTACAACTTTACGAAGCTCGCTACACGATATTCGTAGCCAGTGTCACTTGACCTCCCGTGCCTCTTTTAAACCTCACACAATCCAAATAAATGTCCGTAAGTCCTCCCAATTCGAGAGCTCAAACGTCTGGTCACGTTAAAATCTCGCGGCATACAAACGATCCCACTTAAAAGTTTGATGCGTTCGGAATAAATTCCATTACTGTTTTATGGTTTTACATTTTAAACAGATGCTTGGTGTGAAAAGTGGAATGTAAATTTGTATTTTACACGTGATATATGTTTTAATGTTAAATTATTGCTTCAAAGATTTTTAAGCTTTGCGTAGTTTGGAAAAATCGGCCAGAAGGTGGTGTCTGATTAATTATATTACCTGCTTGTTTATGAAATTATTTATTTTGTCGTCTGAATTACTTACCGTATATTGAAACCCAATTTTGAGATTCCGTACCTTTTTCGGAAAAAAAGGAACCCTTATGAGATCACTTTGTCGTCCATATGTCTGTCAAGAGCCTTTATCTCAAGAATGATTGGAGATCTATGGCCCCATGTTTTCCTGACAAAAAAAGGTATTTCTATATTTACGCGTATTTCGACACTACAAAGGAAATCAAAATTAATAGGATATATTCCAGTCTTCCAGTTGGTCTTGAATTATAAAATTTGGCAGCTAGCATTTACAGATAGTACTAGTTCAGGAAAAAAAATCTGATCTGATCTGAAATATATATTTATCGTAAAATCATAAAAATAATAACCTTAAAAAAGGGGCAAATTTTGCATTAAAGTCGCTGGTTCAAGTGAGGTATCATACGTAAGCGCCCTGGCTAAGCTCAACTTCAATTGCAGAAAAAGCTCGAGCCCTCAAATTTTTGTATGGAACCTCCGGTGGGCGAGCTCGACTCGCTCTTGTCCAGGTTTTTATTAAGGAACTGAATTAAATAAAACAAAAACTAAATGTTAAAAGAAGTTTCCCAAAATATAATAAAAACTGCATTTAAATCACTTTCAGTTGAAGTAAAAAATATATGTAAACTTAATAATCTTATTTCTACACTGTTTTAGAGGCTAGAGTTGGGTTCACCCGAAGCGATGTAAGAAACGGAATGTCTTGACATTAGGTTCCCTTAGCCTACCGCTACAATACTGAACCCAATCGCTAACAACATTCCAAGTCCATTCACCTGTGTTTTTTAACTGCGTACAAAATACATTAGTAAACTTCGCTAGTACCTAAACAACTTTTAACTTAATCCACAACTTGGCGTGAAGAGCGCATCTGTTCCCTTATTTATTTTTACTCAACATAAAACTTGTACAACGCTTTTGGCGGTACAAAGAACTTTGTGAGACTTTTTCAAATTTAACACGTGTTTGAAAAAGAAACTGGGTAATGTTTTTTTGAAAGCTTATACAGCTCGTATGGATGTATATATAGTAGTAACTTGTCCGAATTTCACGTATAAATTGTGTTTTTTCTGTAGGGTATAGAAGGAGGAGGAGGAGGTCAGTCTGAATGTAAACGCGATGGGTTGTGGGTTCGATTCTCATTCAAGAAAATGAAATGAAATATTTAATACTTTCATTTCTTCGCTCTGAAACATACAATGCCTCCGGAATTGGGCGGGAAGTGTTTTAGTGGGAACGAAGTTTCTTAACACTAGGTTTCCAGGTTCCCTCTGCCTACCATGCAGAGCAAGATTCAGTGAGAAACTAAAAAAATATATAGGAGCATATTTAATAATGATGTTGAAACCGAATTCTAACACGCTTTTATTAGGTCGACTTTTATACAACCACGTAATGTTGTAACTATGTAATAAAAATTAACAAGCTAAATTTCCAAAAGTACTTGTAATAATTATATCAAAACGAATCTTGGCATTTACTATATATAATGTTGTAAGCTCAGGTCAAAATACAGTATACTGGTATCGTCGAGCTGGTCTGATGATGAAGCAGCAAATGAAGAAGGCAGCCATAAATTGTAGAATTTTCTAAGGTTGTTGGTGAACCACTCGAATTTAGCCTCTTGTAATTTGTAATAGTTGCAGTTTTCTCTTTCTACTAAACTCTTTTTAACTAAAACAAATCTTAAGAAATATTTAATAATTATTATAATTATATTTAAAAGTAGCTAGCTACCCGCTGCACTGGCGGCTTCGCCCGCTTGAACTAGACAATTTTTTTTTAAAGTCAATATCTATATATTAAAAACTAAAGTTTCAGCCAATTTAATATAACTTTTGTAGCAATTTTGTCAAACAAAACATTGTATTGTTACCTAAAACTACATAGTTATTTGTTTAATAATTCTAGTTTATCCATTATACAAAAGCCACATACTAATAACAATATTATCATTTCAAAGGAAGTATTTACGAATTCAAATTCAATAAAAGAATTATTTTGATTGATTAAAATTTTTAAAGCAATTTTGTCAAACAAAATATTTTGTACCGATATAACTTTTTTATGCATGAACCGATTGTTATAAATAACAATTAATGATAAGGGGAGTTTACAAGAACACAATAATGATAACTGCATTAAAATTGGTTAAGTCGTTTCTGAGATTAGCGTGAACAAACACAAAAAAATCATTGTTATATCTTTTATTATATTTACAAATGTCTGAAAGAATGGATTTTCTGATTTAATTCCACATACAGACAGCGATCAGTTACAATTTTATTATATGTTTCCGTATTTTCCGATATTTACGTTTCCATGGCCTGGTTAGACAAATGCTAGGATCTGCCAGCATATACTGTAATGATTTTTTTTGGGCATAAAAATAGAGAATTGAGTTTTTTTTTAATTTATCCCTCGAAAATTAAAAGGACAATGTAATGTATAATATGTATGTTATTGTCTTGTGTATCCAAAGTCCTTGAGAAAAATCTAAGAAATTAAATTCATTTGATATCGAACTAAGTTAAAAAGAATGAAAAAATTCAAGATTTATTCTATCAAATCCATCACAAGAATTATTTTCTTAGTAAAGAAATACCACATTACATAAGCAGCATGATAATAGCACCCTTAATTACAATCTGTGGGAAATACCAATACGTCGTACTAAATGCTATCGGGAAACTCTGGAATGTAACCCGAGTGTAGAAATCTCATCTTAGATAATAGGTATTCTCTAAGGTTAGACCGTCGTGGCGTAGTAGTACAGCGTCTCACTGAAAACGCAAAGTTGTGTTGTGGTTCAATTCCCAATGAATCGTGAAACTGCTTTCTTGTTCATAAAATTCTTGTTGTTACTCAAACATTTATTTTTGTAGAAAGGTTAAAATTTATTTCATATTCTGATAAAATTTTTATATAGAAGATTTGATGTGTAATCAAGTCGTAAACGAATATCTAACTTAAGCTGACTGATCCTTTAGGGAAAGTAAATATAAAAGTTCATTTTATTTTACCTTTACATATATATATATATATATCAGCTGTATACTGTATCCCGCACACAGCAGGGTAGGTACTCCGTTCCTCACTTTCCGCCGAATTCTGGAGGCAACGAGTGTTGAGTGGTGGAACTCAACGCTGCGCTTTGCCTCAACACCAGAGCGAAGAAAATATAAATTTAATTAAATATTTCATTTCTTCGAGTAGGAATCTAGCAAGCTCATATACATAAATAAACAAATCAGCTTGACGCTGTATCCCACACACAACAGGGTAGGCAGAGGGAACCTAGTGTAAGACACACCGTTCCCCGTTTTCCGTGGAGTTCTGGAGGCATCATATATGTACATATCTTAGAGAATATTGACTGAAAGTAATTGTATGGATTGATATGATGTTTCTTTGTATTATTTAGTGGGTAATTCACTGACGATGCGTGACAGTATATTATTATGAGACAGTATAAATAAAGTGAACTGAAGTGAAGTAAATAAAGTACTGTGCTGTCTGACCACTTACCATGACTATGACGACTGCGCTATAACATACATTTAGATAAAAAAATGACTATCTACCTGATCTGTTGTTTCCTCATGGGATGAAAGGAACTTGGTTCAATTCAATCTCAAGAAGACAAGACAAGTTTGCGCGTTAACCACAAAAAAAATCCATTTGTCGTATCGCCAGTCTTCCAAAACACTCCCCTTATAGCCGGGGCCAGTATCAGCACATTGGGCCTTAACGTTTCGAGTGACTGCCAGTATGATAGTGATCATCTGCAAAGCCAGGCCAAGTTGACCTCAAAGAAACTGGGGAATATCAACATAGGGAGACACTACTCCACGCCAAAACACCGATTGGCCCTGTATAGGGACCAGGTTCGGCCTCATATGGAGTACTGTTCTCATCTCTGGGCTGGTGCACCCCAGTATCAGCTTGACCCATTTGATCGCAAACAACGTAGAGCCGTTCGAATCGTTGGGGACCCAATTATCTGTGCAGGGCTTGACAAATTGGCGTAGAGATGTCACCTCGCTGTGCGTTCTCTACCGCATTTATCATGGGGAGTGTTCTGGAGAACTGTTTGACCTATTACCTGCCGCCGAATTTTTTAACCGCACAGTACGTCACAAACTAAAGCTGTTAATCATCCACACCATCTGGATACGTGGCACTCCACTACTGTGCGGTTTCGTAGGAATTTCCTTCCACGCGCCACTCAAATGTGGAATGACCACCTGCGGCAGTGTTTCCAGGTCGATAAGAACTGGGCACCTTCAAAAAGCTCCTCTGGTCGTCACGGGGTCGTGGGCGGCGGCGATCACTTACCATCAGGTGACCCTTACGCTAGTTTGCCTTGTCTTTTTCCATAAAAAAAATCTTCAAGTCATAAAGCACATCACTCCTCACAAATTATCTTCGCTTATTTTAAAGAAATTAATGCGAGGAATATAATTCAAATCGTGGCGTAGGGGCTCAAAGTGTGATTGTAAAATCGATTGGTTGTGACTTCGATCCCCACTCGAGGAAATTAAGTATTTATTCACATTTTATTTTCATTTCTTCGCTCTGGTGTTGAGGCAAAACACGGCGTTGACGCGGCAATGCCTCCAAAACCTGGTGGAAAACGGGGAACGGAGTGTCTTAACACTAGGTTGCCTCTGCCTACCCTGCTGTGGGTGGGATACAGCGTGAAGCTGATTTTAATATATTTTCAATACGATACATTGGTATCCAATCTATAGCAATTACGTCTACGGTCAATGCCTTTTTATCTCGAATAAGATAACTGTCCTTGAATATTGAACAACAATAACTTTCTTAATTTATTAGGGAATTTCCTATGTTAGTATTTCCTAGCAGTCTCGTAAAATCTTATTTTACGAGAAGGCTTTACCCAATTTTATATTAAACCTTTCCAATTACTTCAATTACGTAGATATTTTATTAGTATCTCACTTTATTCCATATATAGTCCGATCCGAGAGTATATAGTGTCCAGACACTGCGTTCTCCAAACTAAGTAATATTATATTGTGTCTCGACTAGCGTACCTTAACGCCGCGCTGTATCCTGCTAGTGAAGGAGAATCCAAATAATTAATTCTCCCGATTAGGAATCGATCCAATAACTTTTACAGTCACACACTAATATCAATAAATATTTCAGAAATAGCAAATGTCAAAATAGTTCAGGAAAAGACATTTGCAACACAATATGAATGTAATATGAGTAAGAAAAATATCGAATTCCCCTTTTATTCTGCATAAAAATATCTCAATATCAAACTGCGAAATTGCTACAACCTACACACTAATTTAAATATCAAACGCTATGGCTCTGTTCACAACAAGGTAGTCTTAACGATATATAGATAAATATACGTATGTATGGAGATTAGTTTTTTTATACGTATTTATATATGAATATGTGACGAAATTAATAATAAATTTATTTTAATGACATGTAATAAGTTGAATTAAATAATTAAATATAGAATTTAACAATAACCATAAATTATTTTTATTTCCTCGCTCTGGTAACAAGACAAAGCGCGGTGTTGAATTCCAATATTTAACACGCATCGTAATTTGGGCGGAGAATGGGCAACGGAGAGTCTGAGCACTAGCTTCCCTCTTACCAGCGGCCGCCCGCGGCTGCGCCCGCTTTAACTGCATGATTATTTATTTAATAAACAGAATTGACTGACAACTATAATGACGTCTATTATGATTTTTTATTACTTTAATCTGCAATCTTCAATTATGATTTTTTTTCTACATTACCGTAATTTCTTTTTTGTTTTTTTTATTTTTATTTTAATTGATACTTAAAGCTATTAATTAATTATTAAATTTATAATACGTGTATATTTTTGTAACATTGCGTTCATTTAACCTATATTATGTACGTCTTATCATAATTTTAAAACTCCGTTAAATGTGGGGATGTCAGTAAATGATTTTGTTTTACTCCTTCAGAAACAGCCTTAAATGTTAAATTATTGATTTGGGTAAGGATTCACAATATTCTTTGTAAAATGACTGCACATTAACTCCTGTATAGTTTTTAAATTAGTTACATATATTATTGGCTAAATGTATCTACAATTGGTAAATATGTAGTTATTACAGAGTACACGTAGAAAGGATGTTTTTAGACATTTTTATATAGATTTATTACAAACGAACGAACGAACCGACGAATTTATATATTTACGTAATATTTCTTTGAAGATCAAATCGTTCTTTATCTTTGTGTAGAGATATGGAAATGAAGTGTTCTAACACTTAATATCTAATTAAAAATAAAAAAATATTACAATATATATATTGAAACATTTATTTGTCCCATTGTAAATCAAGCCAACATTTAATGAAGCGTGAGCACTTTACAATTACATCACTTACCAATCTCATTACGTTTGACAATGAACCGAATGAAGGTGAGCAATGTCGAGTACACTACAACAATCGACTAAATCTGTATCGATTATTTTATAACACTATAATAAAATCTAATTTATCATTGAAAAAATTAAGATTTTAGAATTTTTTAAAAATATTTTAGAAAGAATTAAGAAGCGTATATCTAAAAATTTTTTAGATTTCTAAAATACAAGTTAAATTGAGATTTCATTTAATCATTTTATAAATTTAAGAATGAATTTAATTGTATCTCATTTATAAATTAAAACATTATGATAAAATAAATAAAATTACAAAATACCCAATAGCAATTAAGAGATAAAGAATTAATTGTAAATTACTAATTTGTTAATCTTTAAACACGTAATAACAAATTAATGGCTACAATTTAAAATCGATATGAAATAATCGATTTTTTATTAAGTGATGTCACTTACGAATAAGCGTTTATTCTTATTCACACTCAGTAATTCAGATCACGCGCAAGAGACGACACTAATCTTTATTTTGGTTTACCAAATTCCCGCGCTTTTTATTGTCAAAAAAAAACACTTCAAAATTATTAAAATAAATTCAAAGAATTATTTTATCTTATTTATTAAAAATTCATAAAATAAGTCATTAATTAAATTGAGAAATGAAGTTAATCATTTGTGTGTTTTTATTTTTATTTAAATATGCTAGTGCTTGGGGTCGAGGTGATTTAGAAAAATACGGACCTTTTCAATTGGCGCTTAATTCGAAATTAATAAAATGTATGTATATTTTTTATATTTTATCACTTTTTAGATTGTGCTTATTAACTATGGTGTTTAATTCTTATTATATTTTAACTACATTTGTTTTAATATGAGTTGTGTATTTACTTTAACATCAGAGTCCATCACATTTTTTAATTATTATGAATATTATTCTTTTTAATCTGTATTTCTAAATATTTATTCCTCCGCTCTGGTAAACATTTTAAATTTACTGTAATTCTTTCCATTTAATATTTACTTTCACTTAACAATTCGTAAATGTTTTGGATATTATTCTTCAATATTCGTTGTAAATAAACTGTTTAAGGTCATTAGTCACATCTTATTTTGTATGTATACACTATATATATGGTAACTAAGGTAAATTGAGATGTGATAAAAATATGATAGCTATTGTACACAAGATAAGATAAATTCGTGGTTTCGTATTTTTTTTTATTTTAAGATATTCACCACTAACAATAAAATAGTCAATCAATGGCGTAATAAAACGACGTTTAAATTTTGATGATAAGTAGAGAAGAGAGTGATTTTCTCTCTGCCTTTCGTGCAATTAAAAGAACATTCAAGTAAATTTTAATGTAGTAACTATTGTTTTTTATTTAATTATAGATGTGTAAGTTATTTATTAATCCAAAACTTTTCTATATATTTTCCTTACCTCCACGCTGTATCCCATACAAAATAGCGTAAGGCAGAAGGAACCTGGGAAGCGTAGTGTTAAGACACTACTTTGCTATCAAGACACTTTCGTTCCCCACTTTCCGTCAAATTTTAAAGGCATCCTCAATCGGGAATCGAACCCACAACCTTTAGGGTTTGCACTGCTTGTGTCCCTGACCCACAACTGGCCTCATATAATTAAAGGAACAGATAAATATAATATATTTTAAATTGATAAAATCTGATATTGCCATCGTGAGTAACAATTTGTAATTATCATTGTATTATTACTATAAGGATATTATTTATAAAAAAACTATTAAACAACTATTGTGACTGCAAAACCGACTGGTTGTGGGTTCGATCCCCACTCGAGGAGATGAAATATTTACTTAAATTTATATTTCCATTTCTTCGCTCTGGTGTCGAGGTTAAGCGCGGCGTTGAGTTCTGCCACTCAACACGCAATGCCTCCAGAATTCGGCAGAAAGTGGGGAACGGAGTGTCTTAACACTAGGTTCCCTCTGCCTACCCTGCTGCGTGCGGGATACAGCGTGAAGCTAACTTAATTTAATTTAATTTTAACTATTAAACAGACACAGGCCGTCGTGGTGTAGTGGGATAGTGTCGGTCTACTAACTCAATGGTAGCGAGTCCAATCTCAACTGGACAAAATTAATATTAGGTAAATATATTAATTTTGTCCAGTCCAGTCTTGTCCTTTTTTTTTCATTTCGTCGCCCTGGTAACTCAAAATTTGGCGATGAATTCTAAGTACGGAGTGTCTCGTCACTAGGTTTTTTCTTTCCGCTAAGTGAAAAAAACATGTAACACATGATTTTTTTTAGCTTCACACTGTATCCCGCACTTACCAGAGCTGGCAGAGGGAACCTGGGAACATAATGTTAAGACATTCCGTTTCCATTGCCCACAATCCGCCTGATTCTCGAGGCATACCGATTGAAAGAACTTAACGCCGCGTCGTGCTTCGTCACCAGAGCGAAAACAGCATTTAATTCAATATAATATCTTTTCAATATTTACATGTATTCATTTTAGTATACAAAGGTTGTACGGTGTAAATAATGAAATACAAATGACCTTGTGTATTTGTATTGGTACACAATAGAAATGGTAGTCTATTGATAAACGGATTTCCTTTTTTTTTCACCTTCACGCATTATCCCGCATATTATGTCATTGTAATTTGAACAACGTAACTCAACGCCACGCGTTGCCTCAGTAGGGATAGCGACAAAAATACAATTAGATACATAAGTCTTATTTTATGGAATTTTATTTGATTTTGCTAGAAAAAATTGTCATAATAAATAGAAAAATGTTTAGTTATTTCACATCTACCTAGGTAGGCGGTAGGTCTACGTCTGCGCTCACGTCAAACGCGAGTTTCACATGTTAGGCACGATTCCCAAATAAAAATTTGCTTATACGTTGCTCAACAACTATTTACAACAACTACAATTCTATTTCCATAAAAATCGGTTTAACTGTTTCGGAGATTAGCCCGAACAAATAGAAAGACAGACAGATAGACAGACGGACATTTTTTTTTAAATGTTTTGAATGTGTTTTAGTATCGTGTAAATGTCTATATGCACATGAAAACGCTCGGATATTTTAAAATCACAGACAGACATTTTATTTATAATTAAATATAAATACCTATATATCAAGTTTTTTTTTTCGTAAAATAAAGAAAAATATTGGAAAGAAATATTCAATTATTTATTACTTTTATGTAACTATTAGACTTAAAACTTAATTTCAAAACTATTTATTTTTAGTAATTTTCTACTAATATATCTAAATTATATTTACATTATATTAATGACTAAATATTTAAAATACACAGTCTTATCGATATTTAATCAGAATCATGTACGTAATATTGACAAAATGACAAGAGTGGCAAAAGTGGTTCCGTTGTCTATTTTTCGGATCATTGCTTGCTGAGTGGCGGAGCTCAACGCTGCGCTTTATCTTGTTACCAGAGCAAGAAAATGAAAATAATTCGTTCCTTTAAGTTAGAACGCGAACCCACTGCACCTCTACGCCACGACGGCGTCAATGGGGCAACTTTTTAATAATTTTAATTAAACAAAGTCGTGAAACACATCTTCTGTTTAATATACTTTCTAGGTCGCTATTTGTTTGTCTCGTATGTTTGTATACGTACTCGAAGTACTTGTCATGATCTAGATTATTGTATAGTCAGTCGTGTAGTGTGTACGTGTCAGTACTTACCGTACATTTTTATAGTATTGTAAACATTAAATTATGACAAAATAGTAGCTTTATTCGCGGCGTTCAGTTCTGCCACTCAACACGCAATGCCTCCAGAATTCGGCAGAAAGTGGGGAACGGAGTGTCTTAACACTAGGTTCCCTCTGGCTACCCTGCTGTGTGCGGGATACAGCGTGAAGCTGATAGTAGCTTTACATCTGGATAAAGATTATAGTAGTGGGTTCGTTTTATTGGGTTAGGTTTCATCTGCCTACTATATCTTACGCTTGCCTACGATAATATTTATAGAATTAGAATCATGCATATTTTTTTACAGGAATCAGTTTCTTGATTTAGTCTAAATTTAATATTAGTTTTCGCTCACTATGAAATCAATTTATAAAAGAATAAAATGTCACGGACAAAAATATTTTTTTTACGATAAAACTACGGTATGTTACACCAAATTATGCTACACCAATATAAGACCATTTAGTTATATAAAATATTTACTGCATTGACTTGTTTTTATATAGATAAATAATATTTTTTTCAACTTTAATTCATTTTGTTTTTTTTAATAGAATAAAAAAAAATTAAGGCATTTGATTAAGTGGCGGCACGCAATGCCGCTTTGCCAATAAGTACAACAAAAATAGGTTCCTCAACAAGTTCTATATTCCCAATATTAATTATTTAAAGAGAAATTGAACCCACAACTACTGGATCCTACCAAACTCATAACAAAACCACAATGATCAAAAACATCGTCATATTGAATACGGAATAAAAATAAATATTCATAAACATTTTCTTTCGCAGGTGTACACGACAGGACTCTAAACTTGGATGTCAGCGGCATCGGCGTATATTTTTACAACTTCCCAAGAAACGAAGCGGAATACTTCCCTATAGATAACGCCGCAAAAGGAATCCTCGCTTTGCCTGAACTCGATAAAGTTAAGAAATTCATAATTTTTATTGGCGGATTCAAATCTAATATTAACAAAAGAACAGAAGATCGTATAAGAGAAGCATTTCGAAACTATCCCAATAGTTACCTAATTATTTTCGATCATTCCCCATATACAAATGATAATGATGGCAATATAAAAAGCTATGAACGTTCCGTCAAATACGTCTATTATATAGGACGTGCGGTTGCCCAATTTCTAACAGGACTGTCCGAAGGTGGTATATCTCCTAAGAATATTCACGCTATCGGCCATAGTTTGGGTTCCCAAATTTTGGGTCACGCGGGCGAAATTTTCATAGCTAATACAGGCAGAAAAATATCTAGGATTACCGCTTTAGATCCAGCCGGGCCTTGTTTCTCCAAGAGTTTTATCAAGGAACAAATACGATCTGGTGTGGCCGAATATGTGGAAGTGTATCATTGTAACGCAGGTGGTTTGGGGACCTCTAGTGTTTTGGCAGATATCGATTTTTTCGTGAACAAAAAGGGCCAGAGCCAGCCTAATTGTAAGACGCCTCTAGTGCCAGGAATTTTTGATTCTTCGAAAGCAGCGAAGTGCAGTCATAGGGCTTGCATAGATATCTGGGCAGCCACCGTTGATAATCCGAATTGGTATTTGGCTTGGAAATGTGACAACTACAAAATGTTCAAGAATGGACGATGTTCTGGTAATGAAGTGACGATAGCAGGATTCTGGAACCCGATGAATGCGACTGGAGTGTACTATTTTTCTACTGATGGATATGATGTTTGAATTTCTTTTATGTAGGTTTTTTTATGCCAAACCATAAATATAAAAGCATAATGTACAGAACAAGAGAATATAATATTGTATAGTTTAATAGTAATGTATTTATATGAAAAAATAAACGCCAAAGATTTTTTTTGAACAATCTTTTGTATATAATTCGTAAACAATAAAAGAATCTACTACTGACATTCATAAAAAGATACCGCCAATATATTACTCATAATTTACACAAATACATTTCGTTTGTTATATTTTCCTCTAAAATCAAAATAATATTTCTTATTGTTCACAAGGGATAATACCGCAGGTTTTTAACCGCGTACAAAGAAACCAAACTGAATTTTCCTGTGTTTACTTTAATATTTTGACGATAAAAATATATTTATTGTTATTTAATTATGTTATGTTATTTTATTTTGAATGTTTTTATTAAAGAGGCTGCCGCGATGCAGTAGCACAATGTATGACGTAAACGCGACGCCTGTGGGTTCGATTCCTGATTGGTGCGTGCAAAGTGCGTTAAGTTCCGTCAATTAACACGTAATGTGTTGAAAAAGTTGGAGGCGGACTCCTCGATCTGCGTACCTTCTAATCTGCTATAGATTGGATACAGCTAGAAGCTAAAAATGTTATATAAACTTCTATCTTATTAAAATTTCTGATATAATTAATATGATATTTTCAGTTTATTTGAGTTTTATTTGTATCCCACAAAAAACGGGATACTGTTTCCGATAAGACTCTTCTTTTCTCCACTTTCCAGCGAATCGTTGAGGCATAGCATATTGAGTGGTGGATCTAGCGATGCACTTTGCCTCGTTACCAGGAGTTCTCCGAGTGGAAATAGAAACCACAACCTACGCGTTTATATGATGAGATGCACGCTTGTGCCCCTGCGCCACGATTGACGTCTATTCAACTCAATTTACAACAATTTTCTTAATGATATGGATACGGATAATTTTTTATTCAATAACCATAGACATAGTATGTTGTATTATCAGCTTCACACTGTATACCGCATACAGCAGGGTAGGCAGAGGGAATCTAGTGTGAAGACACTCCGTTCCCCACTTTCTGCCGAATTTTGGAAGCATTTCGTGTTGAGTGGCAGAACTCAACGCCGCGCTTTACCTCGACACCAGAGCGAAGAAATGGAAATATAAATTTAAGTAAATATTTCATCTCCTCGAGTGGGGATCGAACCCACAACCAGTCGGTTTTACAGTCACACCTCATGCCGCTGCGCCACGACTGGCCTTTGTTATATTAAATTAACATAAATAGAGTAATTGTAAACATTAACACACGTTCAAGGCAACTAGCGTCATATGTACAGTGTCGTAGGAATCCCCGTAAAAATATCTTTTAAGATAAGCGCATGTTACTATCACAAATTAAGCTAAATCGAATTACTAAAGTTTGACGTGTTTTTTTATCTTCTCACTGTACCCCGCATATAGGAAAGTAGGCAGAAGGAACCTCGTGTTGAAACTTTCCCGTTCCCCGTTCCCCCACCGCCCGATGTTAGAGACATTGCGTGTTGAGAGCGGAATTCAAGATAAAATAAAAGAAATACCATTTTAATTAATTTCTAGATTCTCTAAGTACCCACATACATACGTACTAGTAGTACAAACATTTCAAACAATTGAATAAAGTTTTCCAGTTAAAAAACATTTACGCTCGTATTTCAGTGCTAACTAGGGCATGATGAAACGCACTCGACAACCCTCAGTTTTACCCTTGTAGGGTTGATTATAATAGATTACAATTATACGTTAACTAGGGGTTAACTGCCACTTTGTCTGTTATATAAGTACTTTTTATCCTCAGTTGTTTTTTAAATATAATGTTAAGACACTCCCTTCTCCACTTCGAGTTTGGTTGGCGAAACTAGACTTAGTTTATATTTATTTACGTATTAACATCCTCATTGAGGCTCATTTGAATGTGTTTGCGACGGTTTTGAGTTCGATCCGCACACGAAGCCATAAATTACTCTCATACTCTATATATACTCATGAGTTTGGACAAGAAGATAAAGCGCAGCGTTGAGTTCCGCCACTAAGCACACAATGTCACGGAAACTGAGCGGTGCGTGGGAACCGTCTTAACACTATGGTCCAACTACCTATTCCGCTATTTGGGAGATACAGCGTGAACATAAAAAAATGTATATTTATAAAAAAAATCACCTGCCCCCCACACACAGCAGGGTAGGCAGAGGGAACTTAGTGTTAAGACACTCCGTTTCCCACTTTCTATCGAATTTTGGAGGCATTGCGTGTTGAGTGCCTCGACAGACACCAGAGCGAAGAAATGGAAATATAAATTTAAATAAATGTCTCATTTCTTCAAATTGGGTTTGAACCCACAACCAGTCGCGCTTACAGTCACATTTTGTGTCTCTGCGGTCCGAGTGGTCTCATGTATTTTTCACATTATTTAAATTTTGCAAAAAGTAAGAAAACAAAGAAGTAGAATTTGAATTCGAAACCTCTGCATTAAATACAACCATTTTACACTTTATACTAGGTTACTATGTTAAGTAAATAATATTATAAACTTATATACCTTGCTTATTATACAAGGTAATACTTCAGAGAACAGTCAGCTAGTATAATATCATTATAAACTGAGAGCTAGTCACGTAACGCAGCTTAGAGGCAGACTACTATACGCCTCCTTTATTTATGTATAGAATATGAAATAAGTATATTAAATTACCCCTTATAATAATGACGAATTAATGATTATATTTCAATATTTTCATTTCTCCACTCTGGCAAGACAAATCGCGGTGTTGAGTTCCGCTTCCGCTATTAAACTACGTAATGTTTCGAAAAACGGCGGAAAGTGAGAAACAGAGTGTGACTTAACACTAGGTTCCCTCTGCCTATTATGCAATTTGGGAAAAAACTTATAGCTGCTTTTTATACTTCCCGTATATGTATGTAGGGTAAAATAAATAGAATAGTGTACAGATACTCCGCACTCCACGTTTCACATTTTTTTTTAATTTTGCACGTTTGGTAGTTATACTCTGTAATTTGTCTTATCAAAAGGAATTAATGAAATAAGAGAGTTGAGTTCCGCCACCAAATACCTCCAGTAGAATACCTCCAGAATTCGGCAGAAAGTGGGAAACGATGTATCTAATAGACTAGTCTCTCTCTGCCTCCCCTGCTATTTGTAGGATCCGAATACAGCGGGAAACTGAAAACTTGACTGGACTAGTACCATATTTCTTCTGGTATTAGTCAAGCAGATCTCCACTGTACCACGACAGCGTCACTAAAACGACTATAAAATATTTTATTCATACAAAAAATCAATAGGAAAACTATTTCAGAGAAACATAATGCTTGGGATGTAACTATAAAACATTTTATGCGTATCATAAAATGAAATACAGTATATGAAACGTTGTCGTTTTGATTGTTTCAAATTTTAACTGGAAGAACTAAATATATTTTGTATGGGAACGTAAAATTTTCTTTTCTTTTTACAGCTTCACGCTTTATCCCGCAGCATAGTAGGTAAAAATAAACTATTCTTCACTTTCTGCGTTTATTCGAAATATTGAATGGTGGAACTCAACGCTGTGCTTCTGTTTACCATACAGGAGAAATTAAAATAATTTAAATAATGTCATCCTTTCCCCAATCAGCTATTAAGCCCACAACCTTCATGCGTTTTTCCGCATAGGAGGATGGGTAAAGGGAGCCTATTATTACGACACTCCGTTGTTTACTTTCCGCCTAATTTCCTAGACATTGGCATAACTCAAAGCCGCGCTTTCTATTGTTACTCTGTGAACTGGCAGGGAAATTAAAATATTTTATTCTAACAAGTGAGAATCGAACTCACAACCGTAGCACTTACATTCAGACGAATTGCCGCTACGGTACGATGGCCTTAAAAATTGAAAATAATACAAATCCTTCAAAAGTTCTAAAAAGCTACGAACATTTTGTGTATTAAGAAACATGCTAGTTTAAGTGCTTTAGTGGAAGAATTTTAAAAGTATGCAGTTTTATAAAGCGAATACTTGAATAAACATTTTAAGATAATCTTATGCGTCTCGAAAATTCAGAGAGATTTAAGTGGGAGCGTGCATACCTACTTTGTTTCGAATTTTTCGAGTTTTCGAATAATAGAGGTATATGTGATTCGTTTTACTATAATTTCTGAAGATTAAAGAGTTTTTATGTTATTTTCATTTTAGATAAAAATTTGATGATTTTGTGCTATAACTGATTTACAAAAAATATACTGGTTTCATGTGAAGTCGGTCTACGAAAGATAATGAAAAATTATATACTTTTATAAGTAAAATTGAATTATTTTTACTGAATTATATTTATTTTATACAATACAAAGCGCTAATTGTTTTTTTTTTTTTCGATAAATTAACATTTATTTTTAAGAGAGGCAGGAGCAGACCTCGGTTGACAGCGTAAAAGCTAAGTTAACTTATTTGCACTCGTTAATCGAAATATTTTTTTACAATTAATGGATAGATGTGTCAAAAACCCGACCCTTAGGCTGATTATACCTCTCTATCGTTTGTTCCGCGCTCACACGCTCGGTTCAGACGGAACGTGACAATGAGTCATGCTTTTTGGTGCATCGCATTTATAGACGTCAATAAAAAATCTATAGAAATAGTCTCTGTTCAAGTTATCTCTGTTTCTCAGCTGAAGTGTAAACTATGTGCTTTTAATTATAATATTTGATTGTAAAAGCGTGGTGCGGTGGAACAGTTAAGTTTTAGTTTAGTTCAAGTTTTTTAGTACCACTCTTTATCTCGCTCACAGCAGTGTAGGCAGAGGGGACCTAGTATTAAGACACTCTGTTCTCCATTTTTCGCCGAATTCTGGAGGCATTGTATATTGAGTGGCAGAACTCAACGCAGAACGAAGAAAATTTAATTATTAAATATTTAATTTCCTCGAGTGGAATCGAACGCACAACTTGTCGCATATTAGATTAAATTGACACAGCTCCTACACCACGACTGGCCTCAATAGCTTTTAGCTTTCAATTTATGAAACCCACGACTGTATCCATAGAATATTTGTTCTTCGTACCACATTGACACTAAGCTACATAAACCGCTGGAAGCATACCCATAAAAATTAAACCTATAATATTAATATAGCAATATTTCCTATAATTTGGTTCCGCAATACATTTAAACTAATAAAACGTACAGAATATGCATAAATTATATAAATAACCGAAAAAATATATAAGCACAAGCCCAATAGATGCTACCTTTTGACACAATTCTGCTTAAAATCAGCTCACACAAACCCCATTTTTGCCATTTCAACCCCACGGGGCTCGCTCAATTTGAAATTCCACCGTTTTCATCACCTGAACGGGTGATTGTGCGCGAATGAATTAAATGTACCGTGAATCGCAATGAATTCTGAAGTAACTTTGTGGAAACGCAGCCCATTTTAAAAGAATATTTAGTTTCATTTGATTTTTAGAGTTTTTTTTTTATGAAAAAGAACAAGGCAAACGAGCGTTCGGGTCACCTGATGGTAAGTGATTACCGCCGCCCACGACCAAGTGCAACACAGAGGAGCTACAGGTGCGTTGCCGGCCTTTAAGGCGGAGGTAGACGCGCTTTTTGAAGGTACCCATGTCATATCGACACTGCCGCGGGTAAGCCATTCCACAGTTCCGTGGCGCGTGGAAGGAAGTTCCTACGAAACCGCACAGTAGTGGAGTGCCACGTATCCAGGTGGTGTGGATGATATTTTAACTTGTGACGTACTGTGCGGTTAGAGAATTCTCATAAGGTGAAAAAAGAATACTTATAGATCATTTTGTGGTCCGTCTTTCCGTTTGTTAACACCATTTATCTCGAGATCGCTTACAGGTACCGATCTGAAATATTAACATATCACATATTTAGGTCAATGGTCACTTCAAGTATAGAAAAATCAAGATTCCAAGTGAACGCAATCAATAGATACGAGCATTTATATATTGATTTTGCTGTATTATGTATGAAAGTCGCCGCGTAATCAGTACCTTTACCAGATACTTGCCGCGAAGCTATCATTATGAAATTTGGCACAAAGTGAGAACTTACCATACAAATAAAGGAAAAAATCCTAAGTGCACATTTATAGGTATTTCATAGAAAAAAAAACGGACAAGCGCGAGTCGGGCTCGCCCACCGAGACATCCCTACCAATTTCAGAATTGGAGGTCAATGAGAAGTGTCTTAAAGGCAACTGAATGAATGCAGTAGCCTTTAAGACACTTCCGTTTGATACTTTTCGCCAAATTCTAGAAGCATTGAGTGTTAAGTAGCGAAACGCAGTGCTTTGCCTCGTCAGCAGGGCGAGGAAATGAAAATATTTTTTTATTTTTTTTTGGCGGCGTTGAGTTCTGCTACTCAACACGCAATGCCTCCAGAATTCGGCAGAAAGTGGGAAACGGAGTGTCTTAACACTAGGTTCCCTCTGCCTACCCTGCTGTGTGCAGGATACAGCGTGAAGCTGATAAAATATTAAATATGCCATTTTCTTAAGCGTGAATCAAACCCGCTTGATTTATCTTCATGTGGATAATATTATTTTGATTCACATATTTTTTTTATATTTTTACAAAATCTCCGTTCTTAGGAGCGGAGACAACATAGTGCTAAAACAAACAACAAGTCTAAAAGTGGGCGGAACTCGGGTATCCTATTTTTTTTAACATCACGCTGTATACTACAAATAGCGTGATAAGTAGAGGAACCTAGAATTCACTTTGTTCCCAACACACCGCCCACTTTTCATGTCATTGACTGTAAAGTAGCAAAACTCAACGCCGCGCTTTATCTTGTTACCAGAGAAAAGAAATTAAAATAATCGTTTTACCGACTAGGAAATATATAAAAAAATACATATACATCTATGTTAAATAAATCGTATTCAAATATTTTCAAGTCTTAGTAAAGCTCAACATGCTCCTGAAGTATCGGATATCAAAACTGAATAACGAACTTGCATCTTGTCCGTTGGACTGCGGTTTGTGGTAACTGCGCCACTACTACTTGTTTCATTTTATTTGTCACTAGCGACCCGCTCGCGGCTTCGCCCGCTTGAACTACAAAATTATTTATTTATTAAATAACTACTTTCATGTTATAATTAGGTTATTTATCATTTTAAATGCAATATCTATTTATTAAAAACAAAAGTTTCAGCCAATTCAATAAAACTAAATTAAATAATATATATTTGTGGCAATTTTGTCGTAATTAATTTTATTTTTTGTTACACCGTCTCTGAGATAAGTGTGCACACACGCACGTCTGTGCCATCAGACAAAGAAATAAAAAAACAGGCTTTGATAAATACTTATTTAGAAAACGTATAAAAATTTAAACGTTGCGGGACTCGAACCCGCGCCTCCTGGAAACCGACCAGGCTACCTAAATTTTTTTTATATGGTTTCTAAATAAATATTTTTCTTTCCTAAGTGTGGAATAACACTTTAAAAAAATGTAAAAAAAAAGACTTTATTAAGTTACAATAAGACATCGATAAGTAACGATTTTATTACATAGATAGATATTTTTAAGAGAAATAACAAAGCTGTTGTGACATATTTTGGTGGGTAAATACCCTAATTTTTAATTAGTGTATTTTTTTATATTTTTATATAAAAATTTAGAATATGTTTATGTATGTATGCATATATGTATGTATTTATGTATATACAGGGTGGAAGCGTCTGCGCTCCTTTTACGGGAATAGCATATAGCGTTCTTAACAAATGGCGTTTTATTTTACAACGATATTTTTTTTTGAAAAATCTCTTTTGTTTCAATTGTATTAGGATTTTAAAGAGTAGTTAAAACTGTGGTGATGACAAAAACTCTCTGTATGTGTTTATCTTTGTGTATGTTTATTTATTCTTTATATATTTAGTATCGTTCACACCCTATTCACTATTTATTTATTTTGCGATTTCTAACGTATAAAGGTTGCCCCTGGATGAAATCGCTAATTCATCGACAAGGTCGCCTATTGTACATATTATTTTATTTATATTCTTGTATTTCTTCTTTGGGAGTACAGTTAAGAGTTTATTATTATTATGATTATTATCACTATAAAAAAAAATAATCTACGATCAAAAATACAGTAGTAAGGGATATTTGAATACAACATTTACGGATTTCACGGCGCTCGCGCCACGACCGACCTCATTAGCAGACCGCCCCTCAAATTGGACGTGCAAGACAAGTATTTTTTAATTTGAAACATTATCTTTTATTTCATATAAATTTTAGTTGTGAATTAAATTTTTTTTGTAGTAAAAATTGGATTTTAAGAGTTGTTTACATAATATTTACGTAGGTTTATACCTATGCAGCAGAACTGTTTCTGACTGTCCACGCAATAGTCGTGGATTCAATTTCCAATCTGGGAAGTCATTTTGGTTAAAATATTTATATTTTACTATTTGACGATGTAAGGATTTAGGTTCACCAATTTAATTTTTATATATATTTGCATGATAGAATTTTACGCTTTACATTTTCTAGTCAGACTTGAAAACAAAATTTGGAGGAGATCGTTGTGGGGATTTAAAATATATTTAAGACTACAGTACTTTATAATTTCTATTTCTTTCTTTGTTCTAATAGATATATTAGGAGGTCAAAACAAACAAAACGTGGCGTTGAGTTAAGCCATTCAACTTGTAATGTCTTAACACTAAACATCATATCCATTTTGCCTACACTGCTATATGAGGGATATAGTGTGAGGCCAACAAAAACAACACGAAGAAACCATCTTGGCGCAACAGCTCAGCGTCTGGCTATAAACACAACTGTTGTGAGTTCGATTCTTACTCGTAGAAACAGGAAAATATATAATATTATATAATAACTTTCATTTCCACTCTGATGATAAGGAAAAGGTTTTTGTCAATTCTATTTTGTCAAGTCAATTTTAAAACTCACACACAATATACATACATAAATTAAATAAGCCCGTAACTCATACGCCCCTTTACCTTGTTTCTATAAAAAATGTAGAGAATGGGAAGTATTCTATTTCTTAAGCTCAATTTTACTGTTGCTTTTTGCCGTATATTTTGTAACGTAACATTCGTGACGTAAAGCGTTTAACGCGAAAATGCTCTCTTTGTAAGAAATTCAAAAGAGTATTTGCAAAATTATAAGCGTGAATGTATTTAATTTATTCAAATTATTTATTTACATTAAAGTCGGTATTTTTATACAAGAAATTGCAATATTTATAGTATATATGTATACATATTAAGAAAAAAAAAATATTATACTACATTTTAAATATGACACAGTGGTCCTGGGTTTGATCTCCTCTTAGGAGAACGAATGTTTTTTTATAACTTCACCCTTTTTTCGTTTTTTTTTCAGAGGGAACATGTGAAATTAGTGTCAAGACACCTCTTTCCCCGCCGATTTATTTCTTTAGGTATGGGTCAAAAATATTTTAAGCCCATACCTAAAGAAATTAATCAAAATATGTCAAAAGTTATCTCTTTCATCTCTCTCTCATTTCACGATGTTTATCCATACCTATATTTCGTGTGACGCAGTTACGCATAGATACTAATAATGTAAACACATACTACTACAAAAATACTACTAAAGGTTAAACAACTTTGAACTTTGCCGCCAATATACCTTCGACTACATTTCAGAATGAGACGTATGCGGCGGTTTCCCTTTGATAGGTTTATGTGTGCGTGCGCCGTTCTTGACAAATGGTGTTTTATATTACAACAATAATTTTATTATTTATTTTGTTTGAAAAAATCATTTTTTCATTTTTAAGAAAAAAAAATAACTGTATTAGGCTTTTATAGAGGAGTTTAAGCTGTGGTTTCATTTAAAGTAGTGGTGACACTTCCACCCTGTATAAAGAATATCACTACTATACACTTACTATCAGCACTATTATACAATGTCGATAGGCATATAGGTATTATAGTATAATTTTGAACATTTTATATATTTTTCTGCCAATACGATGAAAAAAATGGACTACTTTATAATTTGAAAAAATAATTTATTAACTATAAGAATGTTGGTAGTTTTTCAAAAGGTATTAGAATTAAACATTTGCCTAAAATATGCTTTCATCGCATGTGTTATAGTAACTATCTGTTAAACAAAAAATACTATTAATATTAAATATGCTCAATTATATAAATATAAGAGGCCGTCGTGGCGCAGGGGCATAAGGGTGTGACTGTAACGCGACGTTGTGAGTTCGATCCCCACTCGGAGGAATGAATTATTATTTATTACTATTTTCATTTCTTTCTTCTCGCACCAAGGCCGCCACTCAACACGCAAAACCTTCAGAATTCGGCGGAAAATTGGAAACAAAGTGTCTTAACACTACGTTCCCTCTGCTAACCCACTGAGAGCAGGATACAGCGTGACACTAATAAAAAAGTTATTTTCTATATCAAAAAAGGCATAATTTAGCAAAATAATTCAATTCAACAAACATAATTACCGTACAGTCAGTTCAAACAGACGCAAAATTGAACACGTAAATAATTTAAGCTGAAATTGCATTACCTTTGTAACTAAAACGACAAATAATTTAGCTAATAACATAGATAAATATCGGGCGTGTTGTTTGTTCTAAATTAATATGTTTGTTCAGTCGAAAATTTAGTGAAATTTATTAGATATATGTATATATAGTATAGTGTGACTGTAAAACCGACTGGTTGTGGGTTCGATCTCCACTCGGGGAGATGAGATATTTACTTAAATTGATATTTCCATTTCTTCGCTCTGGTGTCGAGGCTAAGCGCGGCGTTGAGTTCTGCCACTCAACACGCAATGCCTCCAGAATTCGGCAGAAAGTGGGGAACTCAAGACTAGATTCCCTCTGCCTACCCTGCTGTGTGCGGGATACAGCGTGATGCTGATTTATTTATTTATTTTATATATATATATATATATATATATNATATATATATATATATATATAATGTATATATGTACGTGTCGTTTATCGACGTATGAGTCTAATAATATGATGAATGTTGAATGTTTATCCCTTAAATATATTGTATTTTTCATATTTGTAACCAGTAGTAAACGCCATAGTAGGTTGTAGATTTGATTCCCACACAAAGTCATAAAAAATTAAATCAAATCAGCTTCACGCTTTATCCCGCACACAGCAGGGTAGGCAGAGGGAACAATATTATTATTTTTTAGGGATCTGTCTGACAAGAGTCTTTATCTCAGGAACGCTTGGAGAAATCGAGTTGAAATTCAAACCATATACTTATACGTAGATCTAAGAATGATGTCCTGGAAAAAAAACGTATTTTTATACTTTCTTTAAAAAAGGGCCTATACGGCCGTTTATAATTTATATTGCAAAAAAATTTATATAGCACGAAGCAAGATCTTACAATACAAAGAAAAAAATTATAGCTATTTCATAGAACAAAATCATTACAACTTATATTTGTAGTTCATTTCATAAAAAATAAATGCATATGCTCGCAAACTTAAATTTGTTAACTTTAGTCGCATCATTATCAAAAAGTTATTTCCCTATAAGTTTCCCAATCAAAATTCTGAAATTGGTACAGAACCCTCAATGGACGAGTCCGATTCGAGATTGGCTGATATATTTTTTAAATAATCTTAAAAAAACATTCGTATCTTTCAAGTGGGCGTAGCAACACAGTAGCCTCTACTATAACAATATAAGTGAAATACTTATTTAGAAATCTTATAAAAATTTGAACGTAGCGGGACTCGAACTCGCACCAACCAGGTGGTCGGTTTCCAGGAGGTTTTCTTTCCTAGGTGTGGAATAACACTTTAAAAATGTTAAAAATATAAATGAATATAGCACTGTGGTAAGTAAATATATAATAGCAAAGAAATACATCGTTGTCCTTAATTTTTTTTTAACAAGTTTAAGTTAAGGGGGTTATTTTGAAAAAAGGGGCAATCATCCAGTTTAGAATTGCAAAACGAACCAAGCAGGGCTACTTAGTTTTTTTTGTATAAAAATTACAATCACATTTGAGTTGAAATGGGAAATGTTCGACACATTCCCCAAATGCGCCACGATGGCGCAAAGAACTTTGTGTTTTTTGTTTCTTTGTTAGCACTTTTCGAAGATTTCTTTGATCAACGTAGGTAGATGAAACAATAAATGCGGGTCCAAAATCTATATGTATCGACAGATTATAACGTTTGCTTTTGAGCTTTTTCTTCCCAATGAAGAAGGTCGTGACGCAGTGGCACAAAGGCAGTGGCGTGGCTAGGGTATTTACTGCCTGGTGCAGCTTAGGACTTGATGCCCTTTAAAATGGTCAAAATAATTTCAAAACACTGTAGAGTGTATAATTTTATTGCTTTAAAACGTTAATAACTATATATAACTTATAACATTAGATTTTGGTAAAAATTATTATAAACATTTAAAAAAGGACATTACGCGCATTTTGACTAGCAAAGTCATTATTCACATTTTCAAAGTCAATAGTATCGAATAGTTCATGTTCGATTGACATGATACCGAGATTGTATTTTTCATTTTCATTCTCCCATTTTTCTTGTACATTTCTTGACTGAAAAAATATAGAAGAATTTAACGTAGACTTTAATGCCCCTTCCCTTTTGATGCCCGGTGCGGCTGCACCGCTCGCACCCCCCCCAGCTACGCCACTGCACAAAGGTGCGACGATAGCCACTCAAGAAAATTAAATATTTAATATTTTCATTAATACTAGTAACGCGGCAAAGCGCGGCGTTGAGTTCCGCTACTTAGCAAACAATGTTTCCAGAATTCGGCGGAAAATGGGGAATGGAAGTGTCTTAATGTAAATAAAATCTTTTAACGCTAGTTCCCCAGGTTTCTTCTGTGTACTCGCGAGATACAACGTGAAGCTAAAAAACATTATTATATTCCACTCTGCACAAAATGGTTAGAAAATTTTACGTTTCTTGGCTCAACGATTATGGAAAATATTTTTTTACATTTTAAATAGGAATGCAGTGTCTTTAACGTCGATTATAGTTCGATTCTTGCCAGGGTGACCTTCAAGGACCTGGAATTAAAGACCGCCGTAGATATTTTTTTTAATGTTTTTTCTACATGATGAATAGTTGTTCAATACAATAAAATTCATATATCTACTATGCTTATATATTTTATATGAGTCAATATTTATTATAATATATATGGATGCGATCTCTTGATGTGTAATAAAAATACATGTGGTATTTTCTTTAATTTATTTTTTTTCCTTCAAACTGTATCCCGCACAAAGCAGGGTTGGTAGAGAGGACGTGGGAACTTTATAGTTCCAAAACACTACCCCGATCCCTACTTTCCGCCGAATTCTCGAGGCATGGCGTGTTGAGTGGCGAAACTCAACGCCGCGCTTTGCCTCATTACCGATGCAAAGAAATGAAAATATGAATTATTCTATTCCCCCGAATGAGAACAGAAGTCTATGCACCACGACGGCCTCAATCTCATAAAGATTTCGTCAAATTTTAATGTTTAAATCAATTTATAACTATATAGAAATGTCACACACATACAATATACTAAAAGATATAAAAAAATAAAACTCATTTAATAAATTTTCTTTATTACAACACCATTCAATTCGCTACATTGATCTTAACTTTTAAAAACTACATACAAAATCATATTTTACTATTATTTTCCACTTTCATAATATAATGTAAATTCTTTGGTATACTTTATAAAATTGTATTAATAATTACATACCAGTAATATACTTACTAAATAACTTTAAAATCAAAAGTAATATTTTATAACAATTGAGACATTTCCTCATTATACCTCATTTTTTAGAGGCTACAGGGGAACACATGAACATACATACATACCCACATATGTACATACAACTGGTCAAAATCATAGCCCTCCTGTTTGTTTAAAAAAAAACTGTATCTTAGCCTCACGCTGTTTAGCAATATACAGAACGGTAGGCAAAGGTAACCTAATGTTAAGTTCGTTCCCCACCTTAGCTAATCTCAGTTTTAAATTACAAGACTGTAGTAGTAGTCTAACTGAAACGCGACGGTTGTTGATTAGAGTCCGTCTCGAATGAGTTAATTATTTTAATTTCTTGGCTCTAACAAGACACTATGCAATGTCTGGAATATTCGACGGTGTTTTGGGAATGGTGTAACTTAACACTAAGTTTGATATGCTTCTATTTATTCGGGATACAGAGAGTAGAGAGTCTAAAAAAAGAATATAATAAAATCTTTAATATCTATTTAATATAATTAAAAATGATTATAGAGACGTATTATCCCGCACACTGCAGGGTAAGCAGGGGGAAGCTAGTGATAAGACACTCCGTCCACTTTCTGCCGAATTCTGGAGGCATTGCGTGTTGAGTGTCAGAACTCAAAGCCGCGCTTGTCCTCGACACCAGAGCGAAGAAATGGAACTATAAATTTAAGTAAATATTTCATCTCCTCGAGTGGGGATTGAACCCACAACCAATCGGTTTTAGTCACACTTTGTGCCCCTGAGCCACGACTGGCCTCGGGAAGAAAATAATATAAAAGAAGAAATTCTAACGCAGCTTAACTTTTTTACAGATTCTTAATATAAATTGAATAATTTTTAATACATCAACATGTCCAATTACTACAATACGATATGTTTATGTTTATTTATGACCTAGTCCTAGCGCCCCCGCTCAGGGCTTCGCCATATTGAACTAAAGAATTATTTATTTATTATTTAGACAATATCCATACATTGAAAACTAAAATTTCAGCCAATTTAATTAAAGTATTTTTTTGCTATTTTGTTAAACAAAATACTTTATATGATTATTTCCTTTTTTTATTTAACAACAAATTCAAATTAACTTAAAAACCTTTAAATGGATAAAGCCGTTTCTGAGTTAACGTGCACAAACGCACAGACAAACCGACAAAAAAAATTAGACTCAATGTTTGTGGTTTTATTACATATATCAATGCTTCCAATAATGGATTTTACCACATATTTTTCATATACAGTAACAATTAATATAATATGTACTTAAAATTAATAAAATTGTCTTCAATTTTATTAATTTTAAAGTATTATTCGACACTAAACATAGATACAATCTTAATATAATTTTATCTATTTCTAACATGATTCCGAGCTAATAACATCATTTTTTAATAAATAATAAAATTAATAAAAAAAATTTATACAAAAAAAAATACGATTTTTTTTGCAGCTTCACACTGTATCCCGCATATTGCAGGGTCGGAAGAGGAAACCCAGTGTTAAGACACTACGTTTTCTACTTTCCGCCTAATTTTCAAGATATTGCGTGTTGAATGACGAAACTCAACACCGCACTTTAAAAGTACATTTCTTTAAAAAATATAGACATTTCAATAAAAAATCTAAATAGGCCTAACACTAGCGTCACTGTTACTCCTTTTCGATGATATTTCGTGTAATTCAATCATTTTATACAAAATCGGATTAAAGAAACTGGCCATCCACTCTTCTGAACTCCTCGATCCCGTCACGTTTTGTAAATTCCTGAGTAACTGTTCTTGGAGACCCCTCAAATCTGTTTGTAGGCTAAAAATAAAAATATAGTGATAAGTATTTTTAATATTTTAATTATTATATATTTGCTTACAAGCGTGTGACTGTCAACGCGACAAGTTGCGGATTCGATTCCCAGTCGGGGGAATTAATTATTTTTATTTGCTCGCTGTAGTAACACGAGAAATCGCGGCGTCGATTCCACCTCAAAACGCAATGTCGAAAATTGGGCGGTTTTTCTGGAACGAAGTGGACACTAGGCTCCCTCTGTCTATCCTGCTAGATGCAGGATACGGCGTGAAACTAAGAAAAATAAAACAAAGTAACTTACGAGTGCGAAGTCAAAGCGATTCCCTCAATTTGCACCGGACTAGTATAATTATGTTCTATTTGCCACGGATTCAGCCATGTTGATACTCTGCAATTAAATATCTATATATTAATATGTGAAGTGAGGCCGTCGTGGCGCAGGGGCACAATGGTGTAAGTGAAACGCGACGGTTGTGGGTTCGATCCCCACTCGAGGATTAATTAATTATTATTTATTAATCTTTTCATTTCTTAGCTCTGGCAGCAGGGCAAAAGCCCGGTGTTGAGTTCCGCCACTCAATACGCAATGCCTCGAAAAATTCGGCGGAAAGTGGGGAACGGAGTATCTTATCATTATGTTCCCTCTGTCTATCCTGCTGGTGCGGGATACAGCGTGAAGCTGATTAATATGTGAAACAAAAACATTGTATTTCTTTTTACGATAATTGTTCTAACGGAGGAGAATGAATTTTAGCACAGTTATAATTTTTTATAGAGGAGTGCAAAATGCTAATATATTTTTGAAAATAATGCGCAATGTTCTTTTTTATTGCTTCACGCTGTGGTTGGTGGGTGGGCAGAAGGAACCTGGGAATCTAGTGTTAAAACACTCCGCTTAAGAAAAATTCGTTCCCCAGTTTCCACCGAATTCTCAGAGCGACAGCGTGTGTGGTGTGCGAAACACAACGCTGCATTTTGCCTACAGCAGAACAAGTAAATGAAAAAATAAAATATATTTAATATATTTTCTCCAGTAGAAATCAAACCCACACCCGCTTATAGTCGCACGCTTATGCCCCTGCGCCACAACAGACCTCAATAAACCAAATTAATACAATTACAATTCTGCAGTTTTGTACTTTACAATGAAAGTATTAAAATATGTGTTAGGAGCGAAGCGAACGGGGCTTGTGAGTGAAACGAAAAACTGGAATCGTCTTAAAATTTACTACAAATCCTCCTTATTTCATTCATCATTAAGAACGAAGCGAAAAAAAGCGAAACTTCTTAATATTAAATAATTAATACAAATAATACTTACAAATCACCATATATCAATTTATACGATCTTTCTCGAAGCATTACGAAGGAATGCATGCAGAGCGCCAGTTCGATTCCCGGCCATTGGTCGTCTGGTAAGACTTCTTTTGAATTCTCTGCTAAATAAATTGTTTTAACATTATATTATTATTTATTATTATTATCATATATTAACCACAAATAATAGAAATAAACTTAGTTTTAATACTACATTATTAATAATAGTATATTAAATATAACGCTATGAAGTCATAGTGGAAAATCATTTAACTGTACACGTGTCGGATTACCATATGGAGAAATAAATTATTTTCATTTCCTCGTTCTGGTAACAAAACAAAGCGCGTCGTTTAGTTCCACAACTCAACAGGCAATGTCTCAAAAATTGGGCGGGGCGTGGTAAACGGAGTGTCTTCGCACTAGATTCCCTCTGCCTTCCCCAATATATGCTGAAGCTGAAATAAATAAAACTAGCTATAATACCTGTACTCTCATCTACAGCACCCCAAGTTTTCAAACAGCTTGAGAGACTCGGTAGAGAAACCGGTAATAATTCACATAAAGTCGAATAATGATCGTATCTGGAATAAAAAATTAAATTATATTCACAAAATAAATTTAGAAATAAGTTTTGGTAGGTTTGATAAAATGTTTTTTTTTGCTTCACGCTGTGTCGTAATCGAACCCACAAATACCGCGTTTACGCTTACACGCTGTACAATTGCGTCTCAATATTATAAGAATCAAACATTTTAATGTTCTTAAATAAATCGGCTCCGTA
The DNA here is from genome assembly GCA_013403705.1 of Heliconius hermathena. Taxonomy (NCBI): domain Eukaryota; kingdom Metazoa; phylum Arthropoda; class Insecta; order Lepidoptera; family Nymphalidae; genus Heliconius; species Heliconius hermathena. The sequence continues at coordinate 31,537 of JAAIXJ010000548.1, read as the reverse complement.
TCCCGTGTCGCTGTATGCCACACACAGCAGGATAGGTAGAGGGAACCTAGTGTAAGACACTCTGTTCCCCACTTTCTGCCGAATTCTGGAGGCATTACGTGTTAAGTGGCAGAAGTCAACGCCGCACGTTGCCTCGACTCCAGAGCGAAGAAATGGAAATATAAATTTAAGTAAATACTTCATCTCCTCGTGTGGGGACCGAACCCACAACCAGTCGGTTTTACAATCACACTTTGTGCCGCTGCACCACGACTGGCCTAATTGTAACTGCTTAAAATCAACTTAAATCTTAAAGAAAACAACAGTTATCGTAATATTGAAGCAATGAAATAATGCATATAAAAATAATATAAAATAAATAAAAAAATATTGTTATCAGTATTCGAACCTACATACCTCGACCATCCAGTCAATATGACGCCTACAAAGTTTATTTTGTTAGAATTATCTTTTATCTCCTTGGCCCAAGCCTCTTGATTACTTATATATCTTGCCACTGGCGAAAGCACCTGAAATTTATAACATTTTATTTATAAGATATTAGTTTTACAATTAGAGAAAATGAAAAGCGAAATTTAAAAAAAAAGAACTCTATCATAATTTATAATCAGTCCTATCCTACCAATATTATAATGTGAGGATGGATTTTTGTTTCACTTTCATGCAAAACTTACTGAACAGATTTTGATGAAACTTACAGTAATATAGCTTATACATCAGAATAACACATAGACTACAATTTATGCAAAAATTTTCTTCTTATATATTCTTTCAGGGCGGCCACGGTTAAATGGCCGCAATGGCCATTATTACAAAATTGATAAGGTTTAAATTCAGATTCTTAACTTATATAAAATATAATAGTTTGTTACACCTCAACCTAATAAAAGAGTGTTTCAAAAGTTACTATTTTTTTCTTTTCAACTTCATACTGTATCCCATATGTGGCATGGCAGGCAGAGGAAGTCTAGTGTTAAGACACTCAATATCCCACTTTCCACCAAATTCGGGACGCGTGTTGAGTGGCGGAATACAACGCCGCGCTTCGCGTAACACACCAAAGCATAGAAATGAAAACATTAAATATTTAATTTCCTCTAGTGAGAATCGAACCCACAACCCGTTGCACTTACAGTCACACGTTTGTGCCCCTTCGCCACAACTGGCCTCAAAAGTTACTATTACTACTACTATTATCACCTGACAACTTCCATTAGCTCCTTTAAATGCAGACCCCGCCCATACATTTGGGAACAGCTTGGAATAAACATCCCACAGATGTGGGTCAACTTGGAAATGCTCTTTCACATTGTAATTCCATATAACTGGTTGTATTAGATCGCCTATTTTGTAATCTGAAATGAAAATTACAAATATATTATAAAAATATTATTCAAGACAATTTAATTAAAAAATCAGCTTCACGCTGTACCCCGCATACAGTGTGAGGAAATCTAGTGTTAAAACACTCCATTCCCCACTTTCTGCCGAATTTTGGAGGCATTGCGTGTTGGGTTGCGAAACTCAACGCCACGTTTTACCTTGACAACAGAGTGAAGAAATAGAAATATAAATTTAAATAAATATTTAATTTCCTCTAGTGGGGATCGGACCCACAACCGTCTCAATACAGTCACACCCTTGTGCCCCTGAGTCACGACGGTTTCAATTTCAATTTAATTAACTATTTTTATGAAGATAGTTTTTGTAATTTAATTAATTATTATTTAATTATTTATTTATTTATTTTTTTTCTTTAATATTTTTTGTGATTTAAATAAAAAAAAATACGTAAAAAAATATCTGAATTGCAAAATCCTATACCGATAAAGAAATATCCAAAAATTAAAAAAAAAAACACTTACGCTGTAAAGTATTCAGGCTAATCGACCTCAGCATGTCGTCCCACATGAGTATTATCAAATCTGGTTTAATTTCCTTAAGAAATGTCACCAAATCACTAATATGCTGTAGAAATAGGGATGGAGCTTTGTGTTCGCTTTCTGCCGCTCTACTCTGGCAGAGATGACAAACAGCTGTATGCCACACCTGGAAAATCAATACATATAATAAAAAACTTTTATAACTTAAAAAAGCTTTGATAAATTAAAAAAAAAGCCGTTGTGTATGTGTAAAACACATATTGTTTTCGTTTTAGCAAAAAAAAATTCTGAATATTTAATTAAAGAAAATGCGTAATAATATAATTTAAATGATAAAACTTATATAAAAAAAAATTTAAAAAGCCAACGGCACGCGGTGTTCCCAGGCGGTCACCCATCCAAGTACTGACCGCGCCCGACGTTGCTTAACTTCGGTGATCGGACGAGAACCGGTGTGTTCAACGTGGTATGGACGTTGGCGAATTATAGATCAAAATATTTAAACACTTTAAATGTAAATAAATTTAAACATAGTAGGAACCAAAATGTTACAAATGTGTGTTCGAATTTTTCTATAAAAAGTGGAAAAACAAAAAAAACATTAAAAAATTCAATAGTTGGGCTTGAGGCTTGATCAGTGAAACAAATAAAAACATGTCAAAGTCAAGGTCAGAAAGTAAATCTTGGTGTTAAGTTCCGCCATGCTTGGCAAATAAAGGTTTTGGAGGTGATGAGAAACAGAAGGGTCTTAATGGCAACCATGAACCTTAACACTGTGTTCCCTCTGCCTAACCTGCTATGTACATGCTTAATTTTTTGTTAAGTTTCATAATTGGCCACTAGTCCACTAATATTAATGACTCAGACCAAACCAGGACAAGAAACTCAGTTGAACTTTATTTATTTAATTTCAGACATTTTTTATCTTTTTTATATTTTTATATATTTTTTTAGCTTTACATTTAACAGTATAGGCAGAGGGAACTTAAACACCTATTGTTCAGACACTCTGGTCTTCATTTCGACTTTTCTGTTCCTTACCTTTTTGCCAAAATCTTAAAGTGTAAAATAACACATTAAGAATGTAAAAAATATGTATTATAAACATATATAAATGTAAAAAAATGATCTTACCTCATCTGCTCCAATATGAAAATATTTAGCATTTGGCTGCATATCCAAAGCTTGTTTGACCATTTCCTTGACTAGCATTAATGATTGAGGTTTGGTAGGGCACAACACTGCCGGTGTCCGTTGAACTTCTCTTAGGTCTCGGTAAGCTGGATGTTTTAGAACAAACTCCATATGGCCAATCGTTTGGACTAATTGTATCTAGAAATGTGTTCGAGGTCAGTTGTGGCGCAGGGGCACAAAATGTGACTGTAAAATCGACTTGTTGACGTAAAATATTTATATTTTCATTTCGTACTGGTGTCGAGGCAAAGCGCAGCGTTGAGTTTCGCCACTCAACACGCAATGCCTCCATAACTCGGCTAAAGTGGGGAACGGAGTGTCTTAACACTAAGTACCCTCTGCCTACCCTGCTGTGTGCGGGATACAGTGCGAGGCTGATTTTTTTAGAAATGTGTTTATATATCACCATCCTTTTCCATAAAAAAATATATATATATCACCAACCAACCAATATCACAATTGGTTTTTCTTTTGGATTAACTTCATGCTATATTCTGTATATAGCAAGATAGACAGAAGAAACCTACAGTTAACACACCTAACACCACTCTATTTTTGAGATATTGTGTGTTTGAGACTTGCAGGTCTTATATTTTTCAAAGGTAGTCAAGCAAAAAGCTGTCACTTTTTTATGTACTTACTTAGAGGCCAGCATAGTGCAATGAGACAGTGTCTCATCTAATGGAAATATGATGATTGTGGATTTAATGGTCATTCAAGGGAATGAATTATTTTTATTTTACCTCTGAGAATACAAAACATGTTATTAAGTTCCACCATTCAATACACAATATCTCAAATATAGGTAGAAAGCAGAAAATGGCACTACATTCTTTCTAAGTACCATGATACCTAGTAAACTTTGAAAAATTTGCAGGAAAAATAGTATTGCTGAAGTTACTTACAGGTTCCAATCCATTGTTTTTAATACATTGTATTATATGTTGTACTTCCTCCGCAGAGTACATATTATCTCCATTGCAATTGTTAACACTACCTATGTCTATTAAATGTCCGGAATATGGGAAAGTATCTTCCCATTCAAGAAGTACTCCTGTTGCACCCCATGCTTTGGCTGATTTAAAAACCTATAAGAATTATTATTTTGATATTGTATTTATTGTTGAGTTAATTATTTATTTTAAGATAATGTCTTAATCACAATAAACAAATAAAGTAGAATTAAGTAATAAATAATATTACTTACGTTTTCCAAATATGGAGATTTTAAGGGTGCGCCTTTTAGATCCAAATGCACGATTCTGGAATAATAAGATGTTGAACCTTTTATGATATATCTAAATTTTCAACAGAATAAGAATAGATATATATTGGCTTACTTATGCATACTGTGGCACTATAATAATTTATTGTAAAGATACTATTATCACAAAAATAAGTTTTTAGATTTTTTATTTAAAAAGTAAGATCTAAATAACTAGACGTGACTTCTAATTCATCAAAACCTTGATAGTAAAACAATTTTTTTTATAAGGTTATTTGATAGCGTATTTTAATATTTTGTAATTTGTAAAATTTCAAGTTATCTAAAGTCTAAAAAAGTTTACCAACAATAAATTATAATCAATAAAATTGTTGACAGTTGACGAATATCCATTGCTTAGTATATTGTTGAAATTAATCTTCATATATGTGAGAAAGAAGCAATGTATTTAATAGAATTGTCAAAAAGTAGTCATAGACAAGATTTATAATTTTTTTTATTTTCCTATGTAAAGCTCATAAGGAAGCAAATAATCTTTTTTTCTCAGCCTAAACGTCACAACAACATTTTTTATTTAATACCGCCTAATAATATAATTGTTATTATAATTGTCTTAGCTGATTTGATGATTATTTTTAAAGTATTCAGAATTATATATTGTTATCATATTGGAATTGATATTTTTTTCCCAATATTTCGTCCTTCGAGTCTTGCAATTATATGCTAAACTTAAACTAAGCGCTTATCACGCCAAAGTTTTAAGTATTTTTCGATATAATTTAAAGGATTATAGTCGACTATTCTCATACTTACTTGGTTTCATCTATTCCTAGAGGATTTCAGATAAAGAACATTGACGCAATTGACGAAGCGTTAAGTAGCGGAAGCATCAGCGCTCCTTTTACAGGAACAGCATATAGAGTAAATTATTTTAAACCCATACCTAAAGAAATTAATCATGATACCTCAACAGTTTAGATTTAAGTTTTTTTTTCACTTCATAACGTTTATCCATATCTGTATTTCGTTTGACGCAGTTACGCATAGATACCAATAACGTAAACATATACTACTACAGAAATACTACTAAAGATTAAGTAGCTTTGAACTTTGCCGCCAATACCTATGACTTCGAGTCATAGGTATACGAAATCGAATTTCGTAATGAGCTAATGTATGCTGCGGTTTCCCTTTGATAGGTTTATGTTTGCGTGCGTCGGTCTTGACAAATGGCGTTTTATTTTACAACGATAATTTTATTATTTATTTTGTTAGAAATAATCACTTTTACATTTTTGGAATGTTTTTTTTAAATTGTATTATTATAGATTTTTATAAAACTGTTTCATTTAAAGTGGTGCTGACAAAAACATCCTGTATAGGTATATGTAAAACAAAAAATATGTATCTACCTCTTTTTGCGAAAATTGTGCAGACGGAGGTGTATGAAATTCGATACAGTTATAGTGTAAATAATGCGCGTGGCTATTTATAATTTTAGAATATTTTTAGAGATATTTTCAAATCACTAGTAGATATGATTTGATTTTTTTTTGTATGACTAGTAGATAATATTGATTCATACAGGAGACTTATAAATAATAAATGATGCCAATCTAAATTTGTTCAAAAATATTTTTATTTAGTCAAATGAATATATTCTCGGATAAATAATGCATTATTATCTAAATAAGTAGATCAAAATCTTAACTTCTAGATCTTAATACTCGTATATAAAATATCTTGTAATTAAAAATATATATATCTCTAATACAAATATATATCACAAATATAATTAAAATCTCCTCATAAGTATCCTGGGTACCAGCAAATACTTGTACTCTAAATGAAATTTTATACGTAGGCAGTTTTATTAGGCGTTTGCATATACTACAAGGAACCAATACAATAAATATCCAATTTTAAGGTGGGCACATTACATATAATTATAGGCACATAAAAATAGAAAAAAATATATAATAAAATAAAAATTATATGGACTCGGGATTGATATTTCTACTTATATACTATGTATAATAAATATAACACTAAATGGCTACTGTTTTCGAAAGGTTATATGTATAAATATTTTAAATAAAACACCAACAAAATTATCTTTGTACCGTTAGTGTAAAAGGATGACAATATTATTATAAGTACCAATGCTATAAATAAAACAAACTACTTCCATACACTCGTAATATTTATCAGAGAAATAAAAAACCACAAAATTAATATTAATAATTGCTAAAATACTAAATCACACCTGTGACACAGATAAAAAAAATATTAAACTAAGTACATGAGTACTACATACATCAAACTATAATAATTAAAACATATATAAATGTCAAACGTCTAAAGTTAAAAAAAAAACATTAAAATGTTGCTATAAATAAAATAATTATGTCAAGTATATATATGAAGTAATTTCTTGTCTTCAAAAACAATTTACATAATTCATTTATTTAATGCGCAATAATAATTTTCACTCCAGGCTCAGGGTCTACAGCGACATCTTTAGCTAAAGGAGCATTGCCTATAATGCGGAAGTTCTTCGTATAGGGTATAATCGCTACTAGAAGACCGGAAACAATGACCCATATACCAGCTACATAGAAAGCCGCATCCCAGTATCCTGTTTTGTCTTTTAAAGCACCTGTATAGAAAACATGATTTTTTAATATTTTAGATAATTTGACAATAATATCTATTTTTTTTATATATTTTTCTTTCTCCGCTCATTTCTCACATTTAGTGTGGTTGGAATTGAAAGTGACTTATTGGGTATCAGGATCCTTTATCCAAAATTTTCAGCAATACAAACAATTTGGAGGAATGTAACATTTTTAAATACAGATATTACTCCAAGTGATCATCGAACTGGTTACCATAATAGAGAACGGAGAACTAGAGAGAACTATTTCAATATTTTTTCGATCCATATATTTAAAAAAGAAGAACCTAAGAAATTTCTGATATTTATATTTTAGTTAGTTGTTATAAGAAATCTTAACGGATAAACACGGTTAACAGCTCAGCCGTACGAAACTAAACCAAGAAAGTAAACATTGCGGCGAAAATGCAACTGACTATTTTCGGAATTTACATTCCGCTTACGCTTCAGACTAATTTATGTTCAACATAATACGCAACCAACATTTGTTTTATGTCAAAACGTCAACAATGCTTTTAAATTTATATTCATTTAATTTCTTTTTTAAATTTTATTATGCTTATTAATTGCTTTATACAAGTATTTGATATAATTAGATTATTTATAATAGAACTCACCAGCCATAGGTGGACCAATTAAATGACCAAGTCCTTGACTCAGCAGTGATAGCCCATATGCCACAGTGAATCTCTCCAAAGCAATTAATTCCACTAAAATACTTGGCGTATATGAATATGAACTGGAAAATGTCAATCCAAATACCAAAGAATTGGCGGCCAATATGTAGAAGCTGTAACTTTCCTTGGCGTCCATGATTCTGATTAAAATTGGATACAACAAAATTGTACCGCCACAGGCTACTAAGCATATAGCATACGTTTTAGTAATGTTCACCCAGGGCAGATCTCCGATCCAACCAAGGCCCACCTGAAAATTGCATTACATTATTAAATTCCTAACGATAAATCATATATTTATGCTTATTTGTTACGTATTTAATATTTTCAAGCTTAAATATTTTTGAATTCTACTATTTTTTTTTTTTGTTATTGTTTGTTTTGCTTTAAACTATATTTCGCAAATGGCAGGGTTGACAGAGTTCTCCATCTAAAGCATTCCCGATTTTCTGCTGAATTCTTGAGGCGTGTTAAGCGGCGGAAGTGAGAAAATGAAAATATTACATTTTCTCTCGAGTGGGAATCAAACCCACAACCATTACGTTTACAGTCACACAAAAACTACTTGCTAAGCAGCTCAAAGAAGCTACAGAAACGAAAGATTTGATAAATAAATTGGCCTTGACACTTGAATCTTGGTAAAACTCTCAGAGTTATAGTCTTACAAAGCATATAATTCTATAGTCTTATAGATAAGATAAGTAGACCGCTCCAATGTATTTCTAATGATACATGACAAAGTAAACTGATGATTTACTGATAATTTCGAACATTATCACCGAGCTCTTATATCAGTTAATCTGATGGCTCTACTTTAAATGAATGCTAAAACTAATTTAGCTTTAGCTTTTAGGATATAATATAAATTAAGATATTTTTTTCTAAAGTGATTAGTAGTGATGCACGAATATCATTGTTTAAACACATGTATTTTTCTTTTATTAATTATACATTTCGTATTTCAATACTAATATATGTGAGTTTGTAATATTATTATAATAAATATTAATAAGTTAGCGGCGTTGAGTTCCGTCACATGCAAGGCCTCGAGAAGTCAGCAGAAAGTTGGGGACGGAAGTGCCCTAACGGGAATTTAGTGTCTTAACACTAGGTTCCTAGATTACCTCTGCCTACTCTGCTACGTCCATGATAAAGCGTAGGGTTAAAGCGTGAAGCTACAAAAAAATAGAAAAAAAAAATTAAGGACTTACAATTCCAATAATAGTCGCTACACCATAAATGACGAGCATCAACGATCCTTGAGTATGAGTGTAACCATTGTCTTCCATAAAGGTGGATATGAAGAAATATGGTACTATAAACCAGACGAATAGAACCAAAGTTGACAAGTTCATCAGCATAAAGTGGAACTCCGTAAACATGTTAAAGTCGAATGTTTTATTTATTATTTTTCTCAATCGTTGTCCCCATGTCTGAAAAATCATGAATTAAAATAACAATGAATTTAAAAATAAAAATCAATTGGACATTGCATTCATTTTTAAAAAGTTTTCAATTCGATCCTAACCTCCACAATATAAACTATTAAAAAAATCGATAAGAGACACAAAATTTTTAATTTAACATTTTCTAATTTTGATGAAAACGACTCCATATTGCTCTGATGCCACGTCAGTCAGTCTTGAAATCAAACTAAAACTAGCACTTTCCAATAATTTTCCTCATTACCTAAGGTCTCAAAATTTTATTTGAAGATCTAAGGTTAAATATACAATTGCAATATTTCTTTACCTATCAATAAAGTAATATATATAAAGTAAATAAAGTAAGTAATATAAGTAACTACCTTTTCCTCTTGATCTTCCACAGACCACATAGAATTTTTATAGATATCAGGACAGGACGACGCTCTTAGCTTGTATTTAGCAATGTTCATCATAGCACCGCGATGCATTATGGAGTTTCGATGCACACGAATACCCCTTAAGTAATTATGATCAGTATTAATTTGTCTCGAGAACCAATCTGGACGTCTTGGAGGAATAATTGCTGTATTATTTTCCGGAATAGGTTGAAGTAGTTTTTCTCTAACTTTTTCAAGCTTCTTGTCAAAGTCCTTTTTCGCTTTCTTCGAAAGTTTTTCTTTATTTGAGCTTGTTGGCAGTTTTGTTTCTGAATTGCTTTTCAAAGCTAACAACGAAGGATAATTCTGCAAAATGATATTGTATAGACGCTCATTTGATGTCAGCTGCTCTAGAACTTCTGGTGGCACCTAAAAATAAAAAATAAAATATATCAAAGGAATTTGAAAATTTTAGCAAGAAAAAGTTTTTTTTTAATATTGGTGATTATTAAAAAATTACCTTTTCATGTTGTCTTAAAAATGTTGGAAGGTTTATAACAGAATTAACTTTATGCTGACTTGATAAATCGGCGTTCATTTGTGTCACTGCTTCTATATTTTCTGCTTCTTCTATTGCAGCTACAATAGCAGATAGTATATGTTCAGGAGTTTCGCCACTATTAATAATCGTTTTTAATTCTTCAGCGTCTGGATACATAGATTCTCCACCTCCTGATTTCGCTGATATCGATGTAGAGCTGGATGCCCTCTTTGCTTTACTTAATTTTCTTTGTTTTTTCTGTTCCAGTATAAGCCACTCTGGGTCTCTCATTACAGCACCACATACACACACATTAAGTACGGTGCCGGCTAACAGCAATAGAGCACTTCTCCAGCCATATTCATCTAATAAGTAGGTAGTCAAAGGTGAATAAACAAAAGTACCAAAGCCCACTCCACATGATCCTAAGCCTACGGCTAAGTTACGACGTTTTTCAAACCAATAAGCGATTGAAACGACGGCAGTAACATACAATAGCCCCATACCTAAGCCAGCAATCAGACCGTAGGTTATATACAAAGCTTCTACTGTATTACTGTACGCTGCTGCTACAAATCCTATAGTTGCTGATATACCACCAACAATTGTCATTTTTTTGCATCCATATCTATCTACCAGTGCACTCATGATAGGACCTGCTATTAACGGAACTGATATAAACAGACTACCAATTAAAGATGTTTTAGCTTCACTTGTATTGAAGTGCTCCACAAACCTAATTTGCAGTAACCCATAAGAAAAAGCAAGTCCATCTGCAACTGTGGCGATAAGAAAGGAAGCAGCAACCACCACCCAGCCCCATCCGCCATCAGGAATCTGAGGACCTGGATCTGGAGATGGTTTAATAGAACAAATACTATCATCATCTCCTAATCCCATGAACTTCACTCTCTCATTAGTTGACTTTGCGTCTTCATCACTTTTGTCATCCTTTTGATAAGCTACCGCTAATTGATTGTTACTTACATCATTGGATTCCGTTTTCATCGAATTTATGGTATTGAGATCGTTTTTCGACTTATTCAATTCTCTTAGACTGGCTTTATCATCGTTCACCGAATCGATATATTTGATATCGTTGGATTTAATGAGAAGTGGAGACGTAGTCTTCTCCTCTTCAGACGGTATTTTTTGATCATACTTGAGAATGTTCTCTTTACCTGGAATTCCATTTCTGTAGGTACTTGGCGGATCCATTAGCCTCAGAAGCGCCTTTTAAGTACTAATATAAGTACGTACAGGTACACTACTTTTCTCTTTCTGAATCTTCTCTAATGATACAGAAAGGTATGATTTGGATTCAAAATCCAAAAGCTAACCGTCTACGTTGAAGAGACGATTAGTTCTCTTGACCAATGTCTTAATCTTGGGTCTCTCGCTGAATAGCGACAAGGATTTTTCGAAATGCAAAGTGTGAGAGCGCAGGGATTGTAACTTGTGGAGTTCATCAAGGACCGGCTAGTCCTCGATTTCACGGTTTTGAAAAAATCACTTTTCAAATTGTTTTTTATTTTGTTTTTTGATGCGGTGCCCCTTCTGAACATGTAGATTAAAGTTTTGCTATGTACAACATTTCCAAAATTTCAGCAAAATAATCTGCAACAAGAGAAACAATTTGATATATTATGACTTTTTCTATTTTTCAATTTTACGCTTTTTCATAGCAGTGAACTCTTTCCCACTTTCCACCAAATTTTCGACACACCGCACGTTGAGTGGCGTAAGATAACCCTCAACTATTTAAACGCAGACCCCGCCTCATTGCACTGCGGCGGACTCATTTTAGTATGATCGACAATAATTAAATATTATTATGTGTACTTATTTGTTAATTTTCCCAAACTTTTAAACAAAGTCAATTCTCCTAAAACATTAATAATATAAGATTGAAATAAAAATATTGTAAAGTTTATTTAACATTCTTTCTCGGTATTTTCAAAATACACTAGTACATAATTCAGTTTAGTTATTACTGGTTTTAGCTTGATAATTAGATAAGGATTTACCGATAGGCATTTAGTTACGTGCTCGGAACAAACTCGGCCGGTTTAAATCAGCTTGCAACCTAATTGAATTTGTGTTCAATGACTTATAAGCATAATATAAGGAAGAATGACTTATTGCTTTCGTCAAGTTTTTATTTTAAGAAAAAAAAATAAACAGAATAACCTCGTGAAATAAATTCAGTAGTAAATTACTCAATAGATAAAAGATAAGGGAAGAAAATTATATATTTTTATCTACAAACTTCAAGTTAATGTAATAATATATATATACATATATAATATGAATAATTTATAGATATATTTAATTTATTAATAAAATAGAAAATGTTATATAGGTCAATTCTATAAAAGGATTTTATTTGGGTCACGATGAAAGCATAATATTTATATCCCATACAAACTTTTTATGTTGGTGATAATTAAAATACCGTGACTAGAACATTCTGCCGCCATTCATTCTGAAGTCAGATTGAAGGACAAGGACGACGATAGTATCCGCATTCGTCCTATATAAGAAGTGCCATAAGTGCGATGGAGATAGATGATCAATTCACAATAAGAGAGCGATGAACCTGAGTCAAGGGCGCAAAACTAGGCAACTGTAGAGGCGCGGCTTGCTTTTATTTTAATTATATAATTTATTATTATTATAAATATATTCTATAGTGGTCATAAAGTGCAGATAGGAACTATATTTTCTTATATATATATATGTAGCTTATCGTGACGTTTCAAGCAATATAATAATTTAACATATCATTTTCATTATCACTAATATGCATATAGTGTACGATTTATCTAATAACGATGCTCTTTCTTTACAATATATTTTAAGTAACAATATTGTATTATAAAATTCTTTATCAAACGCAAACTTCGCTGGAACTTCTCGACCGACATTTTTTCATCCAAGGAATCCCAGAACAAAGTGCAGGTAGCGAGTAAAAATAACTGCCATAATCCTATGTGTAAACTTGTTTTAAAGATAAAATAAGCTACGCGTTATAACAAGCGTGTCTACATAATATATTCCTATAAAGTTGGAAACAGCATTCTCGATTTATTACGTAGGTATGTGATATAGATGTATTATAAAAGAAAGTAACTTTCTATATACCCATACCCATTTCTATATACCCATATATTTTTTATTTAGATATCTAAATAAAAAATAATAATAATAGTTCACCTCAACAGACTTTGAGGCAAAAATTTGTACATAAAAAACAGGTAATACTAATATATAATGTTAACTAAATGCATTTTAAAAATTAAATACTTAGGTATGCGACACGAACGTCATAATATTCCACTCTGAGACATTTTGTATTTAATACCGGTATTTTACATACATATAATTGCTTTGCTATAGTTAGTTTCCATAATAATACAATTATAACGAACGCATTATATATTTACATGCATATAATAAGTATCCTATTACAGATAAACTAAAACTAAAAATAGCATTATTTAAATCGACATGCATTTATGTATAATCTCAACGCGAAAGACTTATTTAAAATCACGTTTCATTTTCCTTAATGATTTCTGACTACTTGTACTTATTCTAATTTATGCTACAAAATTGACTCATTATTATTTATAAATCGTATATTGTGTCTGCAATTGAAATAAAATTCCTGCATTCGATTCCATTGTTTACGATTTAAAATAACTGTTGCTATGATAGAAAGTTATTTTGAAGTATTTTTTTTACAATTGTACAAAATTAGACGAATAAATATAGTTTCTTGTTACACAAACCCGTAACACTTATTATGAACCTTATTACCAACAAAATAAATGTCAATATAAAGTAATCATGATCCATTAAAATATTTGTAAACAAGACGCTATAATATGCTAATATATAAAATAACAACTACACGAAACTATTTATAGTATTTATTTTAATCAATATATTGAATTACTTATTTATATAGCAAAACGCATAAGATAAAGAAAGAAATACATATAAATAAAAACAAAGGTTGACTGGTTATCGACATTGACAAGTTATACATACCGTTAGACGCAAAAACTTTTTGCGATAAAACCTTCACTCCTCAATACAGCTGGCCGTAAACAAGGTAAATGTGAAATTCGAAAAAAAAAATAGAAACGTCACTATGCAGCTAGGCTGAATAAAAATGACAATTAATGTCAAACTATTATAGGATAAAACTTTATTTAGAATAATAACATTCTCCGCTCTACGTGCAAAATAATAATGCTATTATTATTATTTTTAAACAACTGCAAATCTCTTTAGTAATAAGGCCAGTGTGCTAGTGACGTCAACGCGCAAAGGGCAGACGTCCGAACGCAAGAGACGCGCTTCACTATATGAAGTATACGATTCTGTCCACCAGAATGCCCCCACGCAATTTTATCGGTGGAATCGATATGATAATTCCATGTACAATATTATTAAAGTCTGTGGCACATTTTCAATTAATATCAAGCGAATATGTTTTGTATATGAATGTGAAATAATCTTTTAGTTCATCTTCTAGTTATTTTTGTTGTCCGTTGACGTCATTGCTGTACCTACAGCTGATGTATTATTAGTTAGTTGCATTGGTAATATGTTAATTGGATGTTTTAAATTCTGTTGTTGTAGTTCAGTAGAAACTTCATATGAAAAGGGACAAAGGCCTACTTTACCTAAGAAATTGTAAGAACTAGTTCTCAAATATATTTACAACTTGTTGAGCCGTTTGGGATTTTAGTTTAAAAAAAATAAAAAAAAAAACAGTTACAAAATTAAATTTTACAGTGAAGATTAAATTATTTGAAGAATAGGTCGTTCAATCAATACGATTTGTCTCTACAAAGTCACATAGGAACAAACATATGAATATAAAAACACACATGTACAAAAATAGACTTATAAATGCATTACCCTTTATTGCATCCCGCCGTCGGATAAAAAGAAAAAAAGTTATCTCAACTTGGCCACTAATTCTAATAATATCTTTTTATACTGGAATGTTTTAAAATTGTTATTTCAAAGTCGAAACACCAAGCGATTTCATTAATCAGTCAGCTCTATAGAGCCCGGTCTCGCTTCTCTTTAAATTAATTGAATAGTTAATTGGTGTGAAATTTAAGTTGCCAGAGATCGTGGATTCGAATTCCGAGTCGTTCATATTAGGTATACTCTAAAACATCAATATTTGTTTGACTTTTGTATCAAATAATATTGTGTGTTGAGTGCCGGAATTCAACGGTGCGCTTTGTCTAATTACCACAAGTGAAGGTATGAAGTTTATTAATTTACTCGAGGTAGGAATCAAATCCACAATCGTCGCTTTTACAGTTGCACACTGTGCTTTTGCGCCTTTACAAATATATGATACAATAAGCTTATTAAATTCGTCATTGTGCAGAGTAGATATATTGGCTTATTTGGAATAAAATGCTGTAATGGAATCCAAAAAAATGTATTTCAATATCTTGTATGTATAGAAATATTATCACACGCCCATTTACTATAAGTAAAATTAAAAAAAAAGAAGGCCGACAAGAATATGCGCTATAAATCAGTTATATTGATAAAATTTTAAATTTTTAACGAAACTAATTGATAATTCTTGGAATGGAGCAAATTAAATAATTTCTTTACATTTTTTATTATGATATTGATTGATACTGGTGACAAAGAATATTTAGTTTATTTTTTAAGTATAAATAATTATAAATCGTTTCGTATATAATATTTCGTATAATTTTCCATTTATATGAATTCGTATGAATCGCTATATGCGAATATAACGATTCATTCTTTAAAATCGTAATAGTGTAGTGTAGCTATTATATGTTTAGAATGCTGCAATTAATGTTATGCTCAGTTAGTTCAAGCTCTTGTTTCAACATCCATACATACGAGTACATTCATACAGAATAAACATATCGGCTTACATCTGCAGTGTAGAAATATGTCTTTACACTTTAGGTATATGCATATTTTGCTATATATAAAATATACAATATATTTCGATTTAAGGATAAAAAATTATAAATCCATAATTATGTAGAGTTAGAGTAATTTATGGGCAAATCGTAGTTTTTTCTTTTTTTTTTGCATCACTCGTTATGTGTAACGTGGCACAGTATAGAAATGTTTGACAGTAGGTACTTATGATGGATGTGAGTTCGACTCCATTTTAGAGAATTGTATTTAAAATATTTTACATATCACGGTCTGTATAGATAGTGCGGGTGCGGAAGCCTCCGTCAGTCCGTCAGTATCTAATGGTAAAACTAGAGTTTAATACTTTGTAGTATTATCAAGGCCAGGAAATGAAAATGTTTCATACAACTGAGAAGGAATCGAACTCACAACCGTCGCGCTTATAGACACACTCTACACACTACACTAAACTATTTAACTTAAGTTTGTGGGTATACACTCATTTTGTTTGAAATGAACTACAAATATAAGTTTATAATGATTATTTTCTGTAATATAAATATTAGTATCCATTTTTTGGACTTTTCCTTTATTTGTACTATTAGTTCTCAATTCTTGCCAAATTTCTCAACAGTAAGGCAACGGGAAATACTCTTTGGGGAAGTACCGAGTTTTGATTACGTGTATATGATTTCATATAATATGCAGCAAAAACGATGCATAAACGTTCATAACTTTTTACTGCGTTTTCATCTGTGTTTTAAAAGTCTGGATATTTGATTTATATTAATTTCAGCTTAATACCTCCAGGTAGTATCGACACAAATGGTCTTGACAGACGGACAGAAATACAGACCGACGGCTAACAAAGTGATCCTAGA
Organism: Heliconius hermathena; assembly: GCA_013403705.1. Classification (NCBI taxonomy): domain Eukaryota; kingdom Metazoa; phylum Arthropoda; class Insecta; order Lepidoptera; family Nymphalidae; genus Heliconius; species Heliconius hermathena. Next base: position 14,709 of record JAAIXJ010000548.1, on the reverse strand, counting down.
AGTGATTTTATAATAAAAGGAACCGTAAAAATCACATATTTTCTACAGTTTTAACCGACTTCAAAAAAAGGAGGTTATCCGTTTAATATATATGTATGTAATATTGTTGAAATTAAATAATATTTGGGTATGATGATCTATTAAGGCTTCCAAGCACGTGTGCTTAATTTGGTAAATGTATGTTTGCCCACGAATTTCTCTAAAACTAAAAGTCATATCGAAATGATTCTTTTTAATTCAAGTTAGGTATATTTCAATTTAGTTCCCTATATTGAAGTATACCTAACTTGAATACTGTTACCAGTACAAGTTTCATTAAAATCGCTTCAGCAGTTTCAGAGATATCGGGATATATTTCAATTTAGTTCCCTATATTGAAGTATACCTAACTTGAATACTGTTCCCAGTACAAGTTTCATTAAAATCGCTTCAGCAGTTTCAGAGATATCGGGAAATTAAAAAAAACACAGGTTTGGAGTAGAACCTGCATTTTTCTTCTTTTGAGATCACTGGCTGTTTTGTTGTTTATACCAACGTGAAGTCGTTTTATTTTTTTTAAATTATATTTATTTATTAAAGTTTACGTTTTAGTCATACAAAGTTTACCGTGTAAATAATTTTAACATACTTCACCATTACTTTTATAACATCTTTGGGTAATAAAAAGAACGCTCGGTATAAATCGCGAAGGTCGTTGTTTAATCTTTAAATCAGTATTTTATATTTATTTATTAAACAAGTACTGTAAAAAAGGTAGAGCAAACAGACGAATTTATTTTATTTTTAATGTATTTTACCTTATAGTGAGATATATAGCGACATGATAATCAATGGGCTTTTTACTGATGACTGAAAACGAATGTTGTGGGTATTCATTTCAATTTTTTTGCTTCACGCTATATATCACGTGAAGCTATGTAGGTGTAGGTGGGTGGGAAAAGCGCGGCGTTAAGTTCCTCCAATCAACACGCAATGCCTCCAGAACTCGGCGGAAAGTGGGGAACGTGGTGTCTTAACACTAGGTTCCCTCTGCCTACCCTGCTATGTGTGCGGGATGCAGTGTGAAGCTGATTTGATTTAATTTTGAAATGTTATGCGATATATATCCCGTAGTACATATAAAAAACTATAAATAATTAATTTAAAGTGTTTTAAGAAAACTAACAAAAATTAAACAAAATATTTATCTATATTACACATTTCAGTTACTGAGTTACTCACTGACAAACAGCACAAAGCCGAACCTATAGCCTACAAAATTCTAAATCTGACATGCAGGGAAGTGTACTTTGGGAAGTATAGGGGAGTACCGAGAGAAGATTTCTGTAAAATTTCTATGTGAGAAGAAAAAAAACGAGAGGTGATGGCTATAATTTATATCTATTAATTTCAACTTATTTATAAATATTCACCTGCTCTGCCGTTTAATTCCGCGAACCATATTTGCGAAATATGACTAATAAGCCGCTTTCAATTTACGTAAGTAACAGTATTTCCGTAAACCAACACGACATTGGACAGTATCCAGAACTAAAATACACAAGAAGTTAAACATCCGAGACTGACAATTGGGATGTTTACAAAATTGTAGACTATACAATAGATTATATAACCTACGTTGAAATAATAAAATAGAAATAATCATAAAAATATATGAAAAAACGGAAAATGAGAAACGGAGAGTCTTGCCACTAGGTTCCCTCTGCCTATCCTGATGTGGGCGGGATACATTGTGAAGCTGAGAATAAAAATATATATAAATATACCCATATTGTCCGAGTAGATGTAGGTACCCTACACATCGCGTTTTTCTGTTTTAGTACAGCAAAAATAATTCTATTCGCAAAGGGGAATCGAATCCACAACTTCTACGGTCATACGCTTACGCCAATACGCCTCATTCACATGTGTTTTAAATATTTTATTTGTCTTAATTTCATATTAGGTAGGTTACACAATGAGGTTTTTTGTTTTAATAATAAGCGAAAATAACTCATTCCACTGAGAGGGAATCGAACACACAACCATCGCCTTTACAGTCAAACGCGGTCCCACTGTATAATAAACTCAGATAATTAATTTAATTTATATTTTAATAATTTAATTTGAGGCCAGTCGTGCCGCAGGAGCACAAAGTNGAGGCTAAGCGCGTCGTTGAGTTCTGCCACTCAACACGCAATGCCTCTAGAATTCGGCAGAAAATGGGGAACGGAGTGTCTTAACACTAGGTTCCCTCTGCCTAGCCTGCGGTATGCGGGATACAGCGTGAAGCTAAATAAACTCAGATAATAACAAAATTTATTAATTTATTAATACATGACGTGCACTGTATTTTGTGAATGACGCCATCGTCTAGGAAATGGAGCGTGGCCCTTATCACTAGGCTCTTCATTAATATACCCTGAAACGACGTCTCTTTAAATGTAAAAAAGTTAATAATACCAAATTTTAATAATAATAAGCGGCGTAAGCGTGTGATTGTAGAAACGGTGGTTGCGGGTTCGATTGGTGCGGACATAGCAGGACAGGCAGAGGGAACCTGGAATCCTAGTATGAATTAAATTAAAAATGACATTCCGCTCTTTCTACCGTTTCTGGAGGCATTGTATGTTGGGGGTGGAACTCAACGCCGCTCTTAGCTTCGTTACCGGAACAAAGAAACGAAAATATTATAAGTTCTCTGATTTTCACGATACGCGTATCACGATAATCGCGTATATTTAAGGTTTTACATTTTGGGAACCCAACGTTTCGAACACTTTGCAGTAGTCCGTGGTCACGGGTAGATTGAGGTGGCCTGGATTCCTGGAGGGCAGTACGCGAGGCAATTAAGAAATCGTTGGCGGTAGTTTGATATAATAATTATGTACTTATTTAGAAAACGTATAAAAATTTGAACGCAGCGGGACTCGAACCCGCGCCTCCTGGAAACCGACCAGGCGCTCTGACCCATGCCAGCCATGCGTTCTCGCCAGGTATTTTTAGCCAGGTATTTTTAGGTGGTCAGAGCGCCTGGTCGGTTTCCAGGAGGCGCGGGTTCGAGTCCCGCTGCGTTCAAATTTTTATACGTTTTCTAAATAAGTATTTTTCTTTCCTAAGTGTGGAATAACACTTTAAAAATGTTTAAAAATAATAATTATGTCAACTGACAGACGAATGCCACCTCAGTCTATCACTACGTGTGACCAAGGACTACTGCAAAGTGTTCGAAACGTCGGGTTTCCAAAATGTAAAACCTTAAATATACGCGATTAATCCGGTTAAAACAGTTTCATTTAAAACGAACATATTATTTTTATTCTTTGTGTGAGGATCGAAGCCTTGTTGAGCTTACAGACACACGCTTCTATGTCACTATATATATAAATGCATTAAAAATACACATACATTTATATATATATANAATGCAATGCGTTACTTAACACTTTGAAAACAAATAACATAAACATATTCATAATTTCAATGTTTTCCAACTACGCATCTTTCACAGTAAACAAAACACATAGTTTATACCACACATAGCAAAGTCAAGACACTCCGTTCTCCACTTTCCGCCATTATTTGAGAGTGCGTGAGCAGAACTCAACGACGTGTTTTGTTTTGCCAGAGATAAGAAATAAATTGATTCTCTTATGATGGATTGATTTGAATGATGAATAGATAATATAGATAGAGATAATGATAGATAAATAAATAAATTACAATATTAAAATATATAAATAACAAATATTAAATAAACTATAAATGTAAATAATAGTTCCCTACAGGTTACTATGATGTATAAGCTATATTACTGTAAACTTTAATCAAAATCCATTTATTACTTTTTGCGTTAAAGTGGAACAAACATTCATCCTGACAGATTTCCACATTTATAATATTAGTAGGATATATACATTTCAGTGCATCTAGATTAAAACAGTAAATCATTTAATCGATTATTGACTTTTATAATTCGTATTGTTGATAAGTTAACATCTCTATCACACAATTTTATAATATACACATTATATAGGAATTTCAGTTTGTGTCAATTGAGATAAATATTTACAAGGCCACCATTGTAGTGAAGTTGAAATCTTTTAAATCCAATTATTACAAACAAAAAATCCATATATTACAAAAAAAAATGAAAAAAAAAAAATTTACACGAACATTTGTTTTCAAAGCTAAATTCCAAACTACCCATAAAATGTCTCTAAATACGCCCATGTCGATACGTTGCGTATGTTGTACTCTCGGAGTTCACTTATATATGAAAGTAAACGAAGTATAATAATATATTTATTGTACACCAGAAATAAATATGTAACATCACAACATTGAAAGAAACATATATACAGCAGTAAAAAGGCAACTTTATCGCTAATTGAGCTGTCTCTCCCAGGCAACCTTGAGGTCCCCCGCCACCGCGTTTCGCGGAAGACTCTAGTCCTGGCGTCTCGCGGCCAGTGGCGGTCGAGGAGGAGCACCGTGAGGTTTTAGTGGGTATTTGGAAGGCCTACATGTCCCCATTCCACGAGTCCCACATAACCCGCTCGAGTCCCCACTCAGGCCGGTATCCATAATAGGATTTCCTCACGTTAAAAAAAGGCAACCTTGAGGTAGAGAAAAGAAGTTTATGAAAACTATACAAATACTTAGTATACTTAGTGATCCTTATTAAAAGCACGTGACGGGTTAAATAATGTTAAGCAAATAAAAAAACCCGGCAAGCACGAGTCAAATTCAAACTTAGCTTAGCCTTTCATCTGATACTTCTACTACTACTACTACTGGAACTAGCGGCTTTAATACCAAATTTTGTCCCCCTTTTAAGGCTATTTTTTTTTAGGATTTAACCACAAATGTATAGTTTTTAATTTTTTTTCCTGAACTATACTACCTGTAGATGTAAGTAAGTAAATGTAGAAATACGATTTTTTTGGAAAATCATGAGGCTGTAGATTTGAGTAGATATATAGTTTGAATTTCAATTCGATATCTCCAAGCGCTACTGAGATAAGTGCTCTTGACAGATAGACAGCCGGACGGACAACAAAGTAATAAGATTATAAGGGTTTTTTTTTTCGTTAAAAGTTATTATACGATACCCTAAAAATGATACAGGCTATTTACTATATATACAGCTCAGTGGTTGAGTATAAAACAAATACGTAATAATATAATCGCTTATCTTATTTGACGTAACGGGTACAATATTTTAATACACTGTTACTTAACTGGACATATTATATACTAGTGGCTCGCCCACGGCTTCGCCCGCTTAAAATACGTGATTATTGATTTAATAAGCAGAATTGATTGACAACTATAATGACTTCTAATATGATTGTTGATATTTGATATTTATAAAATATACATAAAGCTAATTATTTATTACACGTATATATTTTTGTAACTTTATGTTCTTTTTACCTATATAATATACTCTGTTAAATGTGCTGATGTCAGTGAATAATTTAATTTACTCATTCAGAAACAGCCTTAAATGTTAAATTATTGATTTGAAGGATTCATAATATTCTTTGTAAAATAACTGTAATAATTGCATATTAACTCCTGTACAGTTTTTAAATTAGTTACATATATTATATGAACGAACCAACCAAAAAATCTTTGTATTTACTTGATATTTCTTTCAAGATCGTTCTTTATCTCTGTGTTGAATTAATTACGACTTCTTTCAAATGACGATAACTTTTTTTTTAATGAACCGATTTTGATGAACTAAACTTTAGTAGTTAAGTTGAGTTAAAACAAAGCAATTGGTGAAATTTTCAAGTAAATCGGTTCAGTACTTTCAGAGAAAAATGCGGACAAAAATATGTCGACAGACAGACAGACAGACAAACAATTCAAAAAAAATCTTTTTGCTTTCTATTATTCTTTTTAAGTGTCCCTCTATCCATTTCAGTCAAAATTACTAAATGTACAGACAAAATATTTTTACTGTCTTATTATATAAGAGATGTCTTATTATATATAGAAATTATTATTATTTTTTATTAATCGACTTCCGTAAGGAAGAGGTTATTAATTCGACTATATTTTTTAATTTTTATTTTTGTACACTGCGCCACGATAGTCTCAAATGAAAAATGTTAAATTATAGAATTATGTTACTTATATTTAACTTTTATTTTTATTAAAAATAGAAATTTCTTATATTTCCTCCATATTTATACCAGGATCTTTATAAAAAGTTTCTGTCCCAGAAAGCATTTTTCTTTCTAATCTCATACACACGTTTAGTCTGGACAGAGTAGGCGGGTTTCGTCCTTGAGTTCGGAACATGAGAAACCAAAGGAATTTATATAATGGTTATTTATAACTAATGTCATTGTGACAGTGCGTGAGAGGGCAGATACTTGTAAAATCAAGATTTTAGTGAGATAATTTTGAAGTACGTTTCGTTGATAATAAAATTATGTATTAAACTGATAATCTTATTAATGAGTTATATTGAGGCCATGGATGGCGAAGTAGCACAAGCGTTTGGCTGTAATCGCGACAGGTTGAGGATTCGATTGACTCGACTAAATGAAGCATATAATATTATTATTTTCCCGCTTTGATAAGGATGCAAAACGCGGGGTTGAGTTCCGCCAGTCAATATAAAATGCCTCCAGAATTCGGCAGAAAGTGGATAACGGAAGTGTCTTAACGGGAACAAAGTGTTTAACACTACCTACTATTTATAAGACACGAATGGAATTGGAATTGGAACCCGTTGTAATCTTAACATTTTAGCTCTTTCAACATAATTTTTCAACTTCACACTGTATCCCGTAAGTTAGATAGAGTCAAGACATTTTATTATTCACTTCCAGCCTAAACTAAAGAAATGCGTTATACATAGTGTGACTCAAGGCAACACTTTTTATTGCCAATGCTGCTCGCATAAAAATGATTCGTTCCTTCGAGCTGTGATTGAATCCACAACGATCGTGCAACGACACGGTATAATTAAAGTGACAGCGGTCCCACTGCGCCACGACGGCCTCTAACATCAAAGATAAAAGACCTCAAACATCAAAGAAGAGAACGACAATTTAGATTAACTTCAACAACACCTGTATTTCACGGACACGACAAAACGTATGTATGTCCTCATTACAATAACTACAGACTAACGAGGCGATTACAAATGTATGTCAATCATCACAATCTCTAGATAGTTTGGCCTCGCAGCCTAGACTTAACCGTATCAAACCGGCTGGAAACAACACATTTCCTACATACAAAGTTCCGACGGTTATTTGATGAGCGTTTTATTTGAGAAAACAGGTAGGAAAATGTTGATAAAATGAAAAAATTGTATACATATAAGAAGCAATCAGTTCTATTATATATAGAAGCTAATCGTGGCGTAGGGGCAAAAGGGTGCGAGTGTAAACGAGGCAGGCTGTGAGTTCGATTTCCATTGGAGGAAATGAAAATATTCAATATTTTCATATTTTACAAAATATTTTATCAATTTATTTCCTCGCTCGCGCAGCGTTGAGTTCCGCCACTCTCAAATTCGGAGAGTGTTTTAACACTGAGCAGCTAGGTAGCACCAGCTAAAAATCCTAATATCATTAGGGAAATATTGTATTTCCATTCAAATTACATTGATACTTAGAATAATAAAAAATGTGACAACTTCATTTTTATCTCTAAATGTGCTATTTCTATATAGACGTAGATTATATAAAATACCATCCATATATTCCGGCAATCTGTAAAGTTCATGTATTGTAATACAATATTTGAGCAATGTATAGAAGTTCTGGGGCGTCCAGGAAATATATGAAATATTATGAATATTAAAAGCCCATACATACATACTTTACAATTATTGGAAGAAATTGAGACTAGTCGTGGAGCAGAGGCATAATATGTGACTGTAAAACCAACTGGTTGTGAGTTCGATCCCCACTCGAGATTAAATATTTATTTAAATTTAGTTCTGCCACTCAACACGCAATGCCTCCAAAATTCGGCAAAAAGTGGGGAACAGAGTGTTTTAACACTAGGTTCCCTCTGCCTACCCTGCTGTACGCGGGATACAGCGTGAAGCTGTTTTTTTTTACAATTTCTAGGGATTGTAAAGAAAATCTGCTGTTTCACCGGCAATGTAAACAATAAATAGATATTGCTCTATATTTCTATATTGGAGAAACAAATTTAACATTAAAAACGTAAACCTAAAAAATATTATTTTTTTCTACCGTGTAAAAAGCCTAATGGTATTCATATTTGTCAACAGCAACGTAAATTAGTTTAATTTGGTTTGTCTCAAATCAGAAAACATGGCTGCCAAATGACGTCAACGAATCTCTATTTCTGTTACACCTTGATGGCGATGGCCACAGCCGTCTCGTATTATATCTTATATCTTTACATTTTTATATATTAATAAAATTTTCTATGATTTCGATATTTTGTTATACATTGGGTGTATCTTTGTGCAAAGAAATGGAAATGTAAATGTAAATAAATATTTCATTGCCTCGAGTGGAAATCGAACCTACAACCAGTCGATTTCACAGTCAAGCTTTGTGCCCCTGCGCCACGACTGGCCACGTTTTTATTCACTGTTTTTCTTTTTTATTTTCCTTGCTAGGTCAAAGTGAATACGTCGTCCTACTCCGTCCGCACAATCTCCTTAAAGTGGGTAAAATTTTTTGCTTCATATATTAATTTAATAGATAAACCATGTCATTTAGACCTTCGATATCGGTCCACGAGACGCGACTTTGATTCTAACGTGATTCGTGATATAAAACACACAGTGTCAATATAGACTTAATTTTATAGATATGTAAGCATATTCTTTTTAATTAATAGTCGTAGTTTTTTAATTAGGAATGTTTTAATTAGTGTTTATTTGCAAAATTGATAAGGTAATCTAATTTTATTTTTACATCTACATAATAATTGAGTAACTACTAGGAGCCCGCCCGCGGCTTCGCCCGCTTAAACTACATTATTATCAAATTAATAAACAGAATTGACTGACAACTATAATGACTTCTAATATGATTTATATTACTTTAATCTGTAATATTCTAATATTATTTTTTTACTACATCATCGTAATTTCTATAAGGATTTTTGATTGTGTTGGATTAAAAAATACGACCTATGTTGATATTTGATATTTATAAAAATATACACAAAGCTAATTATTTATTATACGTATATATTTTTATAACATTATGTTCTTGTTACCTATATAATGTACGTCTCATCATAATTTTAAAAATCTATTAAATGTGCTGATGTCAGTGAATAATTTTATTTACTTTTTTAACATTTTTTTAAAGTGTTATTCTACACTTATGAGAGAAAAATACTTAAAAACCGAAAAATACTCAGAAACCGACCAGGCCTGGTTGGTTTTCAGGAGGCGCGGGTTCGAGTCTCGCTACGTTAAAATTTTTATAAGTTTTCTAAATAAGTAATTGTAAATTAAATTCTTTCAGATACAGCCTTAAATGTTAAATTATTGATTTAAAAGATTCATAATATTCTTTGTAAAATAACTGTAATAATTGCATATTAACTCCTATACAGTTTTTAAATTAGTTACATATATTATTAGCTAAATGTACAATTCGTAAATAGGTATGTAGTTATTACAGTGTACACGTGACAGTGTGTAGAAAGGATGTTTTTAGGCATTTTTATATAGATTTATTTCAAACAAACGAATGAATCGAAGAATCTATGTATTTACTTGATATTACTTTGAAAATCAAATCGTTCTTTATTTCTGTGTTGAATTAATTACGACTTAAACTTAACTGTTATGATTTATGAAGGTAACCTTCACTAACAATTCAATTTTGTTTACTTTATTGTTTGTACTCTAAACAATAATGCTTTAAAAATATATATCTTTCAACAGTCATATAAGACGTTTCGAATTTCATTCTTTGGCCAAGAATATTACCAGCGCTATTGCTATAATTATAACATTCGCAGGCAATCTAATGCCTTGAGTTCATTCAAATGACGATAACTTTTTTTTAATGAACCGATTTTTATGAAAAAAAATGTTATGCTGAGTTAAAACAAAGCAATTGGTGAAAGTTTTAAGTAAATCGGTACAGTATTTTCAGAGATTAACGTGACCATACAGACAGACAGGCAGACAGACAAGAAATTAAAAAAAAAATTTTTTGCTTTCTATTATTCTTTTTAAATGTCCCTCTATCCATTTCAGTCAAAATTACTAAATGTACAGACAAAATATTTTTACTGTNTTATTTTTACATCTACATAATAATTGAGTAACTACTAGGAGCCCGCCCGCGGCTTCGCCCGCTTAAACTACATTATTATCAAATTAATAAACAGAATTGACTGACAACTATAATGACTTCTAATATGATTTATATTACTTTAATCTGTAATATTCCAATATAATTTTTTTACTACATCATCGTAATTTCTATAAGGATTTTTGATTGTGTTGGATTAAAAAATACGACCTATGTTGATATTTGATATTTATAAAAATATACATAAAGCTAATTATTTATTATACGTATATATTTTTGTAACATTATGTTCTTTTTACCTATATAATGTACGTCTCATCATAATTTTAAAAATCTATTAAATGTGCTGATGTCAGTGAATAATTTTATTTACTTTTTTAACATTTTTTTAAAGTGTTATTCCACATTTAAGAGAGAAAAATACTTAAAAATCGAAAAATACTTAGAAACCGACCAGGCCTGGTTGGTTTCCAGGAGGCGCGGGTTCGAGTCTCGCTACGGTTAAAATTTTTATAAGTTTTCTAAATAAGTAATTGTAAATTAAATTCCTTCAGATACAGCCTTAAATGTTAAATTATTGATTTGAAAGATTCATAATATTCTTTGTTAAATAACTATAATAATTGCATATTAACTCCTGTACAGTTTTTAAATTAGTTACATATATTATTAGCTAAATGTACAATTCGTAAATAGGTATGTAGTTATTACAGTGTACACGTTTTTAGGCATTTTTATGTAGATTTATTTCAAACAAACGAATGAATCGAAGAATCTGTGTATTTACTTGATATTACTTTGAAGATCAAATCGTCCTTTATTTCTGTGTTGAATTAAATACGACTTAAACTTAACTGTTATGATTTATGAAGGTAACCTTCACTAACAATTCAATTTTGTTTACTTTATTGTTTGTACTCTGAACAATAATGCTTTAAAAATATATATCTTTCAACAGTCATATAAGACGTTTCGAATTTCATTCTTTGGCCAAGAATATTACCAGCGCTATTGCTATAATTATAATATTCGCAGGCAAACTAATGCCTTGAGTTCATTCAAATGACGATAACTTTTTTTTAATGAACCGATTTTGATGAAAAAAAAATGTTATGCTGAGTTAAAACAAAGCAATTGGTGAAAGTTTTAAGTAAATCGGTACAGTATTTTTGGAGATTAACGTGACCATACAGACAGACAGGCAGACAGACATTAAAAAAAATTTTTTGCTTTCTATTATTCTTTTTAAGTGTCCCTGTATCCATTTCAGTCAAAATTACTAAATGTACAGACAAAATATTTTTACTGTTTTATTATATATAGAGATGAGAGGAGCTCGGACAAAAGCCCTGAGCCTTTTGAAGCGACAAAATGAAAATATGAAGTAGGTACGAATACATACATTATTTCTTAATCTGGGTATCGAACCCACAACCGTCGCGTTTATAGTCGCAATCTTGTACATATACACCACGACTAACCCCAGAAATCTGAGTTTGATCGATGGAAAAAAAGTGACCGTTCACTTAGTTGTCTCTGCCTCCAAGCGGTATTGGGGATTATAATATTTTTTATAGACACGGTAAAAGCTGAGTATACCTAATATAAGTTATAACTTTATTCCGGATGCTTAGATAAGTTATTTTTACTAAGAATTAATATGTTTGAACAACTCGACATATTTAATAAGTGCTAATATGCTGTGGGTTGTTTTTATAATACTTCATATAAAATTAAAATTAAATTAAATTAGCTTTACACTGTATCCCGCACACAGCAGGGTAGGCAGAGGGAACCTAGTGTTAAGACACTCCGTTCCCCACTTTCTGCCAAATTCTGGAGGCATTGCGTGTTGAGTGGCAGAACTCAACGCCGCGCTTATCCTCGACACCAGAGCGAAGAAATGGAAATATACTTAAATTTAAGTAAATATTTCATCGCCTCGAGTGGGTATCGAACCCACAACCAGTCGGTTTTACAGTCACTCTTTGTGCCACTGCGCCACAACTAGCCTCAAATATAGAAATTTATTGAAATTCTCAAAAATTTTCGAAAATAACTCGCTAACACCCACTAATGTGACCCTGAATGAATTGAAAAGGATGGGAGAGGGATTACAAAAATCATGAAATTAATAGAGGTAATTTATGGTGGCCAAAGGAGGGAAGGTAAAGTGATTCGTCAAAATGTATAAAGGTCTATCATAAACAAATATCAATATTATATAAATATCATGTTGTATTTAATTTTATGATTAGACATCATAAATATCTAAATGCCAGTCGTGGCGCAGGGGCACAAAGTGGGTGAATTTAAACACGACAGGTTGTGGGTTCGATTCCCATTCAAGGAAATGAAATATTTACTATTTTAATTTCCGTGCCCCGGTACCGACGACCGAGGCAAACCGCTGCGTTGAGTTTCGCCGCGGCCAAAGTGGAGAACTGAGTGTTTTAACACTAGGTTCCCTCAGCCTATTATTACTATGAAACTGTTATCTGTTACTAAACATCTAAAAATTTATGTTAATTTTCTTGTTTAAATATTGAAAATGTTTGTAAAAAGATTTAAAAGTCAATTAAAAATGATGAACGCACGTGTTGCTATGGTTTTATGACTAATCGAAATTCACGAACATGTTTAAATTATTAATTTATTTTTTTGTAATGTGATAATAATGAGGTTAGTCGTAGCGTATCTGGCCAGTCGTGGCACAGGGGCATAAAGTGTGACTGTAATCGTGACAGGTTGTGGGTTCGTTCCTCACTCGGGGAAAAGAAATAGTTATTTAAATTTATATTTCCATTTCTTCGCTCTGGTTTCGAGGCAAAGTGCGGTGTTGAGTTCCGCCACTCAACTCGCATTGCCTCCGGAATTCGGCGCACTTTCCGCCGAATTCCGGAGGCAATATATAGGTACAGTACTACTAATTTATTTATCCTTTATTTTACAAATATTTAATATTTAGGGGAAATGAGATATTTAATACTTTAATTTCTTCGGTATGGTAACGAGGCGCGCTGTTCCGGCCCTTAACACCTTTCAAAGCTTTAAGAAATCATCGGTAAGTGGGGAACGGAGTGTCTTATCATTAGGTTCTCAGGTTCCGCCATCCTACCTTGCTATGTGCGGGATACATCGTGAAGCTAGCTAAAGTAGGCCAATCATACCACAATGACAGCGTCTGACTGTAAACGCGACGCTTTTAAGTACGATTCTACTCAGGAGAATGATTACATTTAATTTATGATTATTTCCTTGTTTTGTAGACTAGCCGCAGTATTGAGTTCCGCTAATTAACACGCAAAGTCCCGAAAATTCGTTAAAAGTGAGTCATGGAGTGTCTTAATACTAAATTCCCTCTATCTAGCCTGCTATATGCGGGATACAGCGTGAAACTAACACTTATACTACTAATACTCAGCTATATATAAAAATCCTGTGTGGTCCAAGTGACTGCTGATTTGACAACTCCTTATCTAACGCACGAAGTCGTTATGTCGGCAGCTTGGTTAGCTTTTTGTAACGTTTATACATACATACATACATACATTGTAACTTCTTAGTAATTTTNGCCGCGCTTAACCTCGCCACGATTGGCCTCATACTTCATATATTATGCTATAATTACAATCTAATGTGGACTCTTTATTATTAATGTAGATTAACAATATTTTTGAGCGAGGCCGTCGTGACGCTAGGGCACAAGTGTGCGACTGCAAACGCGACGGTTAAGGGTTCGGTTCCCACTTGAGAGAATAAAATATTTAATATTCTCATTTCCTCGCTCTGGTAACGAGGCCAAGCGGCGTTGAGATCCGCCATTCAACATGCTGTACCTGAAAAATTCGGCGGAAAGTGGGGAACGGAGTGTTATAGCACTAGGTTCCCTATGCCTACCCTACTGTGTGCGGGATACAGCGTGAAGTTTAAGTTTCAGTAGGTATGTTTTTGGATCAATACGTTGAAAAATCACAATGTTTATTCGCTTGAATAGCTGCAGCCTTGGTAACATTGTTATGTAAAACATTTCATGTTTTTCATTCCGGGAACCGTTGATCCGTTAAATATTTACAAAATTTACCAACCATAGGTTGGTTAGTAGTAATTTAGTTATCCTATTATAAAAACAGTGAAGTGCGAGTCGGAGTCGCCCATCGAGGGTTTCGTACCAATTTGAAGATTGTAGGTCAACGGGAAACACAACTTATAAAAGTTAAAAATCTCAAGTTTGCGGGCGTATGCACTCATTTTGTATGAAATTGTAGTGCAATTATAAGTTTGTACTAGTTTTTATCTATAAGAAACTCGTAAGTAATAATAATCTCCATTATTCGAATATTTTTATTTATTTATTTTTAGGTCCAGTCGTGGCGCAGCGGCACGAGGTGTGACTGTAAAACCGACTAGTTGTGGGTTCGATCCCCACTCGAAG